>JADBJO010003176.1:250000-255000 GCA_016801955.1 Conus betulinus | reverse complement strand
GCGCACACACACACACACACAACACCACACACACACACACCACACCACACACACACACACACACACCACACACAAACACACACACAGTCCACACACGAAAAAAACAAAACGCACGCACACGCAGACAGACACACGAGCGCGTCAACACAGGAAGACTCACGCACAGACAGTGGATATCGTTAATCAGTGTGGAGGAAAAGATGTGTCTTTAGGGAGTTTTAAAAGTCTTTAAAGAGTCTGTGTTACGCAGAGAAGAAGGCAGACCATTCCACAGAGCAGCTGCCAGGGAAGAGAAAGATCGTTGGCCTGAACTATGCATGAATTTGTGATTGTGTGTGGATGTGGAAGACGGATATATTTTTGAATTGAAATACAGGATGATAGCCTCTTATAGACATAACTGGCATTCTAAAAAGGAATGTGCAGAAAGATAGTATTCGTTCCATAGCTTTAGAAGCATATTTGAAACAGAGAAATATATTGTAACAATAACGAGCAGGTGGCTGAGAATTAGTCTTGCCAAATGAGAATCAAGAACTCGTGGCTTAACCCCCCCCAAAAAAAAGAATTGTTCCATGCTGAGTCATTTTCGTCGCCACCTTCTTCACCATGTGGTTTTCATGAGGGAGGATGTGATGCACTTTTTGCTTAATTGTAAAAGATAAAATACCTTTCGTGGTTCACACACACACACACACACACCACACACACACACACACACACACACACACACACACACACACACACACTCAACTACAACAACAAACGACAAAAATGAGAAAAGATCGTTGCTGAAAATGAAGACAAAGTTAGAGTGCTAACATTGAACTACGACAATGACTCGTTGAAATCTCTTCTAAGGTATATTGCAGAGGCGTTGTACATTAAAAATAAAAGAATAAACTCAAACCAAAGTGACTGAAATTTATGACGAGTGTGAAAGGAGACGGTACGATGTCATAGTTTTGATTGTTAATGCATTGCGAATTATTGAAGGTGCATTATTCTGGATGGTCGTATATAGGCTCATGGTGCTGTGGAATAGTCGCTTCGTTTTAATTCATGTTCGTTGCTGATTTACTGTTTTACGTCATTTGCTTTTTAATTTGCACCCCCCATGTCATCAAGGCTGTATAGCAAATGACATTGAAAATGTTCGTGTTCAGTGTTCTCTCTCCCTCTCTCTCTCTCTCTCTCTCTCTCTCTCTCTCTCTCCCTCTCTCTCCTCTCTCCTCATCTCTCTCTCTCTCTCTCTCTATCTCGCTCCTCTCGTCTCCCCTCTTCTCTCTCTCTCCATGTGTTCGCTCTCTCTCTCTCTCCTCTCCTCTCTCCTCTCTCTCTCCTCTCTCTCTCCCTCTCTCTCTCACCCCTCTCTCTCTCTCTCTCTCTCTCTGTCTCATCGCTATCTCTCGCTGTGTGGTGTGTGTGTGTGTGTGTGTGTGTGTGTGTGTGTACTGATATAAGTGTCTGAGACTTATTATGACTTACATTCACCAGTTGATTACTAAACAGCTGTTCTAACTATAGTCGGGTGAATTCCCTGAGAGAGATTGACACACTGGTCAAAACATAGGGATCGAAACATGTGTACTTATTGCGTGTTTTGCAGCTTCCATACATATCACTGTTTTATGAATGCTAGCGTTCAAATCTCTCTCTCTCTCTCTCTCTCTCTCTCTCTCTCTCTCTCTCTCTCTCTCTCCTCTCTCTCTCTCTCTCTCTCTGTGTGATAACAATATGAAACGAATGCTTGGCAAATTGCGCTAACATTTTCTGTTGTGTGTCTGTCATGGTGAGTTAAGCTTTGTATGTTAAGCTTTCTATCCAATCTCTACCTGGCTATCTACATATGTCTATCGATCTATCTATCTATCTAGCTATCTGTCTATTCATCTATCTATCCATCTATCTATCTATCTATCTATCTTTCTATCTATCTGTCTATCTATCTATCTATCTATCTATCTATCTATCTATCTATCTATTATCTATCTATCTATCTATCTCCTCTATCTATCTTATCTATGAGTGTGACAGTAACGAAATATACATGAATTATCTGCAAACCGGGATGTCATTTTCTATCGCAGGTTGTCACAGTGAGTTGAGCGACTTGGAGTTCGCAGAATGATTCCTTTCCTTTCTTTTCTCTTTTTCTTCTTGTCATTGGGCTGCTTGATAAAGCCGTGCCAGTGCAAAGGCTCCGGCATGTCAGAGAGGCAGAGGGTGGGTTCATTCCTGCTGTCTGCCGCTGACAGGGGCCCAAAGAAGCTGTCCGCTTCCGCTCTGTAATCGTTACGATGGAAATTATGGGTGCGCATGGTCAAACACCGAGAGAGGGACACAGAGAGAGAGAGAGAGAGAGAGAGAGAGAGAGAGAGAGAGAGAGAGGGAGGGAGGGAGGGAGGTTAAAAACATGGTTTTATTATGAAAGAGAGACAGATACACAGTGAGAATCCTAAGGAGCAGAGAGAGAGAGAGGAGAGAGAGAGAGAGAGAGAGAGAGAGAGAGCGAGAGAGAGAGAGAGATTGGAGGGGGAGAGTGACAGAGCAATAGGTAGAGACAGAGAGAGACAGAGAAACAGAGAGACAGAAGCAGATACATAGAGAGAAAACTAAAAGGCTTTCCTTATAATCATTGCCATGACACTCTCATCAACGCATCCAATTCTTCTCTCGTTGAACAGAAGCACCCGCATCCATGTTCTTCTTCGAGTTCACGGTATCTTCATGTATGAGATTAGGATGAACGCGCTCAACCGCCTTCAGATTCTCTCTGCACTACGCATAACCACTCCGGTCTACATCGGTCTAGAATTTTATTGTCTTCATCCAAAATTACAGTGAACACTTATGCATCTCTCTGATTCTTGCTAAACTGCCTACCACCACCTCCACCCTCACCTTTTCTTCCAAGTCTGCAAAGGAAAAACAAACAAACACGAACAAAACAGCAGTGACTTCTGTCGCCCAAAATGATGTATCAGACAAATGGCGAATGGCATCAGCGGATGAAGACTTCAGAACCAATCAAAGCAGTCTCCAATCAATCAACACTTTGCCTCAACTAATCTACGTCGCTTATTGCTTAGCTGATCACGAAGACTCGTATCGTGGCTGCTAACAAATTAAAATCAGGCAACATGAGTTCACTGATATCCGCATGATAGATGGGATGCAGAAGATGAAAAATTGCTTTTAAGTAATTGTCGGCTATTTTTTTTGTGAGTAGAACACACAATGTTATTGTCGTGTGGTTCACTCGCCGTCCGCTGATTTGTGTCCGATCATAAACATGGGATATGAATGTTCAGCGAGCGATTATCTTCATTATGATTCCTGAGTCTCGTTTGAGAACTCTGTTGTTTTGTCACATCTAAGATGTATCTCTGTATTCATGTTGTATTGGAATTTCTGTTTAAGATCATTTGGCTGAGAGAGAGAGAGAGAGAGAGAGAGAGAGAGAGAGAGAGAGAGAGAGAGAGAGAGACAGAGAGAGACAGAGAGAGAGACCAGAGAGAGAGAGAGACACACAGAGAGAGAGAGAGAGAGAGAGAGAGAGAGAGAGAGAGAAGAGAGAGAGAGAGAGTAGAGAGAGAGAAAGAGATGTTCAATCTAAGTTTAAATCATGAACATCCCTCCACAAGTCATACGGTCTGATGATGTACAACATGGACAATACAAGCAGTGATACATTCTTGCCCTAATAAACTTCAGTTTCCAGAACGTAAACCCAGCTGGGGTAAACGTCAAAACTCGTTCGTGGTAAAATGTGTTACCTCAGATGACAGATATGCGTCTGAAAGGAGCGGGTGTGGGAAAAAGTATCTCTATGTAGAGAACGCTTTGAACATATTTTGTCCTCGAAAATGTACGCCAGTAAGCCCCGAAAATGTCAACTGCTTTCCCTTGGAAAAGAGACCTTGTCATGCTAGCTATTGGCTTCTGACTACTAGCTAGAGAAACTGCGGAAATGAATCTCGAGTCGAACCTCTTATCAATGAGGTATTTGAGTTTTAAAAAAATAATCATGAGCACTCAGTGAAGGAGAAAGTCAGACTTTTTGAATGAAATGCGGGATTGACTGTAATTAGCTTTAAAAGTAATGTCAAGACTATGAAATACAGTCTGTGACGGCCAATAGCAAGAAATAAATGTAAAAAAAAAAAAAAAAAAAACTACATGGACTGAAAATCGTATGATTTAATCCCAGGACATCACACTGCAAGCCAGAAGAGCTCACGGAATTCTACAAGGTATGGACAACAGTAGTGTTTATGAATGTGAAGCCTAACTTTATTTCCTGCAAAAAATCAAAGTTGAAAAATCCGCAAAGGGATAGGTTAGTTCGCATCTTCACTCGCCCTTCCTTGTTGCCCTCCCCTCCCCCCTCCTCTCTCTCGCTCTCTCCCTCTCCTCTCTCTCTCTTCTCTCATCCTCTCTCCACTCTCTATCCCGCGGCCTCCTCGCTATTCTCGCCCCTCCTCCCCGTCTCCTCTCCTCCCTCTCTCTCTCCTCTCCCTCTCTCATCTCTCTCTCTCTCTCTTCTCTCTCTCTCCTCTCTCTCTCTTCACTATCCATACAATCCCAATGAAACCATGGGCATGGAAAAAGGTAAAGGGGTCGGTGGCCATTGGTAATGGCATGCCAGACCTATGCTGATCCAATGTTCCAGTCCACGTTCAGTGGACACGCTGACCGTATCAGCACCAACATGATGTGATGAGCACAAGGGAGGGTCGGGGAGGGGGGGGGGATGGGAGGGGGAGGCGGAGACGGGTATGATAGACCGGAAGTGGGTGGGCACAGACTGATGAGCAATTAAGATTCGATTACTATTTGGCCGCACATCCTAACTGATCTTCGATCTTTTTCTTTTGGTTCTAGGAAACGCTGTGTGTCGATGAAAGCTACTACCCCCTCTATAAACAGTCAGTCTGCAAGTCCTCATCTGGGATTCTTTTTTTGTCTGTTTGTCTGTCTGTTTTTTTTCAGTCTGT
>JADBJO010003176.1:242500-245000 GCA_016801955.1 Conus betulinus | reverse complement strand
TGAAGGAGGGGCAGTGGGTGGAAGGATAATGAAAATCAGGAAAGCAGAGAGGAGGGACAGTGGACGGGGGAGGAGTATTGAAGAGCACAAGAGCAGACTCGGTGGGGATGGGGGGGGTGGGGGGGGATAGGATGCTGAATGACATCAGATGTGTGTGTGTGTGTGTGTGTGTGTGTGTGTGTGTGTGTGTGTGTGTGTGAGTGTGTGTGTGTGTGTGTGTGTGTGTGTGTTGTGTGTTGTGTTGTGTTGTGTGTGTGTGGTGTGTGTGTGTGTGTGTGTGTGTGTGTGTGTGTGTGTGTGTGTGTGTGTGCTTGCGTACATACGTGTGTGCATGTGCATGTGCGCGCGCATGTATGTGTGTGTGTGTGGGGGGGGGAAGAAAGATGAGGAGGGCGTGTTCTGTATTGACCTCTACTGATATCTTATAGAACACGGGGTTGGACCAGCCGCCGTGCGAAGAGGTTAGCGTCGCGGACTCCTGGCTGGGAGGTCGTGGGTTCGAATCCCATCAGAGTCATGTGGGTTTTTTCTGCCCTGACCGGCTCCTACCCAGAGTTGAGTTTGCTGCGGAATCAGTTGGGAAGACTGGGACCACACAGTCGAGTTTCATCCACTTAACGGATGCGTTTCTGAGAGTGTCGCTCAAATTTCCTGTCCAACACTGCAGCTGCCTGTATCTCTCTCGGGCCTGGTTGACGCCGGGATATATTATGAAAGGAACCGTAGAGGACAGCCCTGTCATGCAGTCTCAGACCGAAATGGAAATCCGTAGCATCATCTTAATTATCCTCATTCTCATCGATCAGCATAAAAAATGTCTCAAATTCTGTGGCCCTTTATGCCCTGCTCTCATGGTGACCTCAGTTTTGATGTCTTCTCCACGTCTGTGGCCTTGGTATGGTTTGGTCGCGGTCACCGGTATCGGCGAGTCCATGGGGGCTGTCGTTGGACGGACGTGGTGGCGCCCTTCGGAGGGAGAGCTCACTCACGCCGGCTCCGCGACTAAGTAATTATTGTCGTCAGTAGGGGGGCTTAGCAGGTGGTGTCCTGCGTATGTTAGATCAGAACAGGCGCCACTGAACAGCACCGAAGTGACTCGACAGCAGTGCAGTGTCTCCTCCGGTGGGTTGCCTCTTAACGACTTGACATTGACTGCTCCCTGTGGATTGCTGGTGCCGGGGCTACGGCGGGGCCGACCGGGCTATGGCTGTGGACGGGGTGTCGGAATGAACGGCGTGGGTGCACTGCCTCTGAGGTGGCGCAGAGGTTGGGACAGAAAAAAAAAAAACATGGGGTATGGAGTGAAGAGAAGATGGAGAAGGATGCAGGTGGTGGCGAGAGGGTGTGTGTGTGTGTGTGTGTGTGTGTGTGGGGGGGGGGGGTAGAGGTTGGCTAAGATAAGAACATGGGAGCTGCTATCCTGTTCTTCCTTCTGTTTCTCTATTTGGATTTGTTTCTCCAAATTCATTTCCTCGTAGTTAGCTTCATTTTTAAAGCACTAAAACGAAGAGAGAAATTCTTATCAGTTAACACACAAATGCCAGAGTAATTACAGGAAGAACATTAATTAATATTTTTGTTATGCAAATATTTGCTTTCATAATGTTCAATGTATGCGCCGAGCGTGCGTGTATTCTACTTTTGTTCTTGATCTCATCGGGGATAGGTCGGTGGCCTTTGGAATTAAACTATTTGAGTTGAGTTGAGTTGAGTTTCTGACTTTCTCTGTTTTTCGGTCGACCTTCCTTCCTTCCTTTCTTCCTGCCTTCCTTTTTTTTTCTTTCTTCTGTTTTTGTTTGTTCATATCTTTTTGTATATTAATTGATTCATATCTTTCTTTCACCTTTTATTCATCTAATTCATTGGTTCATCTAATTGTTGAATTATTTATTCGATATTCATTTGCGTGGGTGCTTGTTTATTGTTTTCATTTCTTCATTTTTTTCATGTATTTATCTATCCATTGATCTATTAATTTATTCGTTTCTGCAACAGATGGTTCAGTTACGCATAGTTATGTTTATTTTTGACTGATTCATTTTCTTATTCATGAATAATTTTGACAATCTTCTGGCTTATACATTACCAATGCATCTCCCGCCCCCAATTAACTGCATTTTACTTCTGCTCTGCGCCTCAAGGTACATTGGTGCTAAGCTGCACCTCCTTGTAACACCCATCCCCCCCCCCCTCCTGCCCATCCCACCACTAGCTCCTTACCCCCCCCCCCCCCCCCACCTCCACTCCCCCCCCCCCCCCCCCCCCCACACACACACATACATCCCCCCTCTCACTCTCTCTCGTTCCCTGGCAGATCCGCTGTGTCACGTTACAGATTTGCAAGTTCAAATCATCTGCAGGGAAGTTACGGGTGTCAGCCTTATCGGACTATCGCTTGCTGCCCAGATGGAGGGACCAGAATCTCTCCATCACGATTAGGTCACTGTGTAGCCGGCTTTCTGTTTGTTTACAGGAAATTAGTTCATTATCTTTGGCCATC
>JADBJO010003176.1:217500-227500 GCA_016801955.1 Conus betulinus | reverse complement strand
CAAGGTGCAAGGGAATGTGTGGGTGTGTGTGTTTTGTGTGGTGTCATGTGTATTGTGGCAAAGGAAAAGTGTGACACTGTTTGAACAGCTGTGAAACGAGGTAGTTCTGTGGGAAAGAGAGAAGCATAATGGGGGGTTAAGCAAAAAGGGAAATAGGGGAAAAACCTTCAAAAAAAAGGGGGGGGGGGGGTCGGGGGGGCGTCCGGGAGGGGCTGGGTGGGCATTGAAAGAAAAGGGCAAAAAAGCCAAACGGAAAATTTAACACTAACTTTGCAACCCAGCCTGAAAAAAAAAAAAAAAAAAAAAAAAAAACGAAAGTTAGCTTCTTTGGTCTAAAAGAATTATATTTAAAAAAGATTAATGGAAAACAAAGCAAAAAGAGAAGGAAAAGACTCAAAAAAGGGAAAAAAGGCCGAAAAAAAAATGGGTGTTAAACCTAAGGGTGTGTTAACATAGCAAACGTGCAATCTGGGCGCACCAGCTGTATGCCGTGAAGATCTGTATGTCGCTTTGTTTTCGCAGTGGGCTAGAGTATATTATAAAGGACTGCAACTGAATGTTTCTCTTGCCAACTGGTGAACAAAGACCAAGCCCAAACTGGCTTCTCTCTCGCCATGAGACTAAGCAATGTGTCAGCGGATACCCAGGCTTGTGAACATGTGAACATGTTTTATAGATCTCTTGTTGCAATCGATGGGCCTGGTGCAAACCGCTTTATTTTTTCTTTCAGATTCGGTTTTGCTTGATTCAATTAGACGGTAGCCATAAAAGGAGGAAAGGAAACGGGGGGCGAGGGAAGGGGGTAAAGGGACACATCGACCGAGGGTGACCCCCCTCTCTCTCTCTTATCTCTCTCCTCTCTCTATCCATCTCTCTATCTCACTCCACTCTCTCTCTCTCTCTTCCTCTCCATATAGAAAATACGTTAAGTCCTGTTTAATTAACTTCATCATCACTGTGTCTATGTGTGTGCGATGTGCCATGCGTGCTGTGGTCTGCGGGGCGTGAGAAGTGTTGGCGTCGTGTGTGTGCTGGTTGCGGCCTGTGTGGTGTGTGATGCTGTTGTGTGTGTGTGATGTTTGTTGTGTGTGGTGTGTGATCGGTGCGTAAGCTAAAACACTGCCTACCTGCGTTTGGTAACCAGTGGGGTTGACCTAAAACTTCTATAGTGTCCTGTAATTGCTGTGCAGAATGCATGCACATGCAAATGGGGTGGTTTTGTTACGCCTCGATGGAGATGGTGTTAAAACTGAGGTGTTGTTTGGAATATTGGACGCCCTGAACGTGAGCTAGCATTGAGTGAACCTTCCTTTCGCTAAATTCATAGAGAAGATTGCCATAATCTCAGCCAGATTTCCAGGGGGCCCCCAACATCTCTTGCCTCATCACTGGGATGAAATAACGGGTTTTTCCCGTTCAGCCGTTTTGCCATTTGATTCAAGTAATGCTGTGCGTCCCAACAGGGCAGACCTGTTCTAAATGAAATCTCTTCTCTCTATCTAACTCTCTCTCTCTTCTCTCTCTCTATCTCTCATACTCTCTTATCTCTATCTCTCTGGTGATGTGTGTGTGTGATGTGTGATGGGTTGTTGTGTGTCGTGTGTGTGAGTGTGTGGGTAGTTTGATGTGGGTACGTGCATGAAGGTGGGTGTGATGCGTTTCGTGCATGCGTCCATGACGTGAATGTGTGTGTGTGTGTGGGGTGTGTGTGTGTTTGTGTCTGTGTGTGATGTGCTGTTGTGTGTGGCATTGTGTGTTAACGTGTGAGTGGGTACCTTGATGCAAGCCACATGTGAAATGCGTGTGTGCATGCATGCATGTGGGCGTCCATGTTGAATGTGCATGACCGTGGTGCATGCCGCTGATTGCTCGCTTTCACGTGGTGTGCCCACATGGTTCTGTATAATGCTGCCTGTGTGTTGTCTATTTCGCCTGGCAGGTACTAAAATAAACAGGAAGCCAAAGCCATCTCAACAGCAGTAGGACGATGAGGAATGATTGAGCGAGCGATGGGGCAGGGAGGTTGAGACGAAGATGAAGGAGAGAAAGTGCAGACGTGAGAGAGGACGAGAGAAGAGGACGGCTCTTTTCGGCAGGACGGCGGGCGTTAACCAGGCGAGAGGGTGTGGAGGCGGGCTTATAGAAAAGAATGCCCTTGATTTAAGTCTACGATTGCCAGCTACAGACCAAGTGGGTAACTTGTAATACTGGAGGCCAGATCAGAGTGACATTGGAGAGGATGAGCTCATTCAGCCGGTCGACGTACATCTTGCCTTTCTTTCTTTGTGAACAGCGCACATAATAGACCCGCCCAGATTTCTACGCGAGAGAGATAATGCAAGGTGTTGTCGCGAGGAGGGTCTTCAGCCTACCCGGAACGCGAGCTTTATGATGCGTGTTGGTGTCTTCCTTAGCTTGTATAAATTGTGCTTCACCACCATCTGTTTTGTTTTGCTGTTGCCATTTTTTTTTTTTTCTTTTGATTGATGCTATCTTCATTCACTTTTTGTGATTAACTTGTTTTTGCATTGTTCTTGGAAGTAGACCAGGCTAATGAGCCAAAAGATCGGAGATGCGAAAGATAGTAGTATATTGGCCCGAGATATAACCATTTTATAGAAATCTCTTTGCTATCTTTTCTAGCTCTGCTCTGTCTGAATGAGTTCTCGTGTGGGTGTGGGTCGTCGCCGTTTCGTTGGCTGTTCTGTCTGTCCGTCTGTCTGGTCTGACTAAGTATTATCAATTCAAATGTATACGAAAATAAGATGCGTGAAGTTGATGGGGGGGGGAATGGGTTTGGTTTAGCCATGCCCCGCCAGATATTCCAAATAACTATCATTCATCATAATCATTCATCATATATCTCATCATCATAATCAATCCCCAATCCCCCTACCTCCTCATGTCCATCCTCTCCTCCTTCCTCCTCCTCCTACGTTCGTCGGTTCATCATCCTCATCCATCAATCATCATGACTATCATCTCATCAAGCTATCTACATCGTTGTCGGCTCCATAGTCTTATCAACCATCACGCAATTAAGAACGTTACATCCTGTTCTTGTTGAACTCCAGTATTTACTAAAATAATGAATTGGTGGGACAAACTGTGTTTTGTCAAGATCAAGGTTACCCCAGCACAGAGGCATCTCTTTCCCATTATGACGAAAAGTCCCACTCATCATTTGACAGAATATTACTGTTGAATGTGAAGCCAGCCGTCATTGCCGGGACCACCAGTGCGGTAAAATTGCTAGGCACTGTCTTTGATTGTGTGATTTGACTTCCTGCGTAACTTGCTGAGGCAGAAAAAAAAATATGACAAGCCAGCGCCGCCAACTGCCAATTTGCAAGGCATGCCAATTTAACACTGCCTACTGCCATGCAGGGGTGAGGAGGGATTTCCCTGATCACTACAGGCATCCATTGTATTGTTGCCTAAGGTACGGACGGGTTGCCGAGAGAAGTTAGGTCGGGGAAAAGTATTCTGATATCGATTGGAAAAGAGGAAAAAGTCGCTTATATCGCTCTTTTTAGGGAAGGGAGGTTGAAACAGGAAAGAAGAGGGCGGTGGGGCGGGTGGGGAGTGGCGTGCGGTAGGTCGTGGGGATCTGAGTGAAGAGGACATCGGTAACGTCTGGGGGGAGGAAAAGAACGAGTCATGGTGGAGGAAGTAATGTAGAAGGGGAGGGAAAGAGAGGAGGGCTAATGTTTACGATCAATATCAATCAGTATACTCATGATATGTGCTGAATCTCGGTCTGCTCTGTCGTTCTCTCTCTGCTCTTCTATTCACTTCTCTCTCTCTCCATCTCTCTATCTCATCTCTACCAGCGCACCAATTGTGGGGAAGATGATTTCAAGCAATGACCTTTAACAGTTCGATGAGTGAGATATTTGTTTTTTTTTTTTTAATGTTGTGATCGCACAAAAGATCAATCAGTTTATACAACTATCTACTAGGCGTAAAACATCCTTGCGGTGTGTTCATCTCATTTTACCCTACTCTCTCCTCTCTGTCTGTACTGTCTAGATCTTTGCTGTCTCCTCTTTTCACACACACACACACCACACACACACACACCACAACACATACACACCATCACACACACACCACACACCACACACCCATCCATGCACGCGTGCCCGCATCATGTACACCCAAATGCACAGGAAAATACAAAGAGGGAGAAAAAACGTAATAAGAACGAAAACAAAGAAAACCGTCAAGAAGCGCCCTCCACTGCAATGAGAATAAAAGACAATTTCTAGAAAGAACTCTTTGGTATTACCCCCCCTTTCGGACGCCCCCTGTTCTTGCTCCATCGCGAATGCAAGGAATCTGAAGATATCTATAGTGAAGTTAATCGGCTAAGTATGTGTGCCCGACCCATACAAGTTGCAGGCCAGGTTCATCTTCTTGCAAGCCTCCCAGGGGATTAGAGCTGTTTAACTGAGTTGTTCTTATGACCTGGCTGGAACAGTCATTGAGATCAAATCTTTGATCTCGTTATTCGGACATTACGAATGTGAAACGTGTCAGCAAATTCCACAAGTTGCATGGGAATAGGAGAATATTGTTTTATGTTCTCTTGTGAATCCACCAACTAGGCTAATGGTGAAAAAATTTTTTTTTTCACGTTTGTTTTTTCTGATTCAGTAGGTAGATATTAAAAAGCTGCAACCAAAGCACTAGCGATCGGAAAAAAATACCGTCTAGGACGAAAGAGGCACCACGGTTCCAGTTTCTAATGCCCCTCTCGTATCTCTCCTCTCCTCTTATCTCTCTATCTCTCCGCTTCTCTCCACTCTCAAATCTCTCTTCGCTATCTCTCTATACTCTTCTAAAAACTGAGGGCATAGAAAATTTAGAAAATTGTTTTGACTGTAACTATCATTTTCGATCTAAGATAGTGTGCTTGTGTGTGTGTTGTGGTGTATGTGTGTGTGTAGTGTGTGTGTGTTTGGTGTGTCAGTTGGGTATGTGTGTGTGTGTGTGTGGCTGTTGACAGCGATAGCGAGCGTTGTGTGGCTCGTGTGGTCGTGTGTTTGTCATGTGTGTTGTGATGGCTGTGAGTGTGTGTTGCTGTTGTGTGCTGTTGTGTGTGTGCTGTTTGGATGTGGTTGTGTGTTGTGTTGTGTTGTGTGTGTGTTAGGTGCTTAAGTGTGTGATGTGTGTGTACGAGTGTACCTGGGTGTGTGCATTTGTTTGTGATGGAATTGTGTGTGTGTCTGCTTGCTGCATGTGTGTGCGTCCAAGTAGCTGCGTGCACTTATTGACCATAGCATGCCTATGTTCTTTAGGTCTGTCGTATGCGTAGTATGTTTGGCTATGTATGTGACCACGTTGTTGCATATATTGTACGGTGGAATTTAGACTTTAGGCATTAATGCAAAACACATATCAGATTGAGGGGGAGAGCGAAGAGAGACGAGAGAGGGGAGACGCGGAGAGAGGACGAGAAAGGAGAGAGAAGTGGAGGAGGAGAGAGGAGGAGAGGGGAGGAGGAGGAGAGGAGGAGGGAGAAGAGAGATGAGGGAGGAGACCGTTGGAGGGAGAGGGGAGAGAGGTGTGAGAGCGGGAGGAGGAGTGGAAGAGAGAGAGAGGAGTGAGCAGAAGCGACGAGCGGAGAGGAGAGAGAGAAAAGTGAAGACGGGGCGAAGAGGGCGGGGGGGGACTTAAGGAAAAATGAATGCTCTTAATTAAAAAAAACTTACGATTGCGGCAACAATTGCGTAACTTCGAATCTTGAGGTCAGATCAGTGCATTGGGAGATGAGCCTCCCTTCAGCTGTCCGACTAACATATTGTTTTGCGTTCTTCTTTGTGAACAAGCGCCCAAAAATCGGGCCCCCAACCACCTTCCTCACCGCGAGAACTAATGCCATGTGTCCAGATGAATCCTCAGCTCGTTGGAACGTAGTTTAGTGTATGTGTGTGTTGCTTGTCTCAGTGTTTCTATATGCATTTTTCACAACTTGTTTTTGGTTTTCTTTTTTTTTTAATTTTTTTTTTTTTCTTCTTTTTTATCAATATCTATTCATTTTATTCATATACTTATTTACTCCCTTTATTTTTTGCTTGCTTTCATTATTATTCTTGTGAGCTAAAAAACAAATATGAAAAAACAGCCTGTCGTCCAGGCTACCATTTTCTGAAATCTTTCGCTCTCTTTTTCTAGCTCCACTCCAGTCTGTGAGTTTGTGTGTACGTTTGTCTTTCTGTCTGTCTGATAAGCTGTCAATTCCATGCTGTAGAATATAAGAAGGATTTGAAATGAGCATGTATGTTAACATGCCCAGATATTCAAAACACCACCACCACCACCACCACCCACCACCATCATCATCATCATCATCATCATCCATCTTCGTCGTCGTCTTCGTCGTCGTCGTCGTCGTCGCCCAACATCACGCAATTGAGAAGTTCATCTTGTTGAACCCAGTATATCTATTACAGCTAATGAATTGAGGCGGGCAGCAAAAAAAAAAAAAGAAAAGGACCCAGCGCGATTGCCAATTTGCAGGCATGCCGTTCCACTGTCTGCCCTGCAGGGCAAGAGGATTCCCTGATCACTAACAGCAGCATTGTTGCTAAAGTTACGGCTGTTGCTGAAGTTTAGGCCGGAAAGTCTGATTATATCGCTCTTTTTCAGGAGAGGTTGAAGAGGAAAGAAGAGGGGGTGGGGGGTGAGGGTGGGGAGTTAGGGCGTAGGGATTGAGGAGGAATGGGTATGGGGAAAGGAAGAGTCTTGGGTGAAAGGAGAATGAATAGAGTGGGAAAGAGGAGGTTGATGTAATGATCAAATATCAGCCTGCTCTCTCTCTCTCTCTCTCTCCACTCTCTCTCTCTCTCTCAGTCTCACACGACAGCATGCTTGCTGGACCTTGAAGACTCTTCTGATGAATTTCCAGTTACAAGCGAAGTCAAGCAGGGCTTTGTCTTGACTTCCACTCAGTCCAGCATATTGTTTTTGAGCCATGCTGTCCGATTTTTACAGAAATGATAAAATGGGTTGTCTAGATCAAATTCCAAGCTGATGGGAAGTGCTTCAACCAGTGGAGGTTCCAGGGCAAGACCAAGGTGGAAGAAGAGTCACTGTCCAACGTCTTGTTTGCAGATGACTGTACATTCAAAGCTGCCAATGAGATTCAAATGCAACAGAACATGAAATGCTTTCCGAGTGCTTGCGACAACTTCGGACTCAAAATCAGTACCAAGAAGACAAGTTCTAGAGCCAGCCTACATCACGGAAACAGCATGTGGAACTAGAAGTTATTGTCAAAGATGTTTCTGAAAGTTCCAGATAGTTTCACGTACGTCTGCTGCACACTCACCCGATCTGCAAGCATTGATAACGAAGTCAACACACGCAACGCTGAGGAAAGTTCAGCTTTTGGGCGGCTGGGAAAAAAAAAAAAAAACTGTGATGTAGAGGAGAGGTATCTAGCTGGCCACAAAGCTGAAGGTATATAAAGCAGTTGTATTGCCCATACTAACGTTCGCCTGTAGATTGTGGACAGTCTGTGAGTTCCACATCAACACAAAGCTTAACAACTGCCATGCAAGCTGCCAGAAAAGGGCAGAACATTTACACTGAAAGACACAGATCCGGGCATAGAAGTTCTGTCTGTCTAGCTGAACTGCTAAACATCCACACACTTCTGAGCACAGCACGAGTCGGAAGAGAGAGAGCTGGTCATCCGGTACACATGTCAGAGAGCTGTGTTCCTATGAGGCTTCTGTACGGTGAACTGGCAGAAGGTGAGCATTCACAGGATGGTCTGAAAAAGGCAGTTCAGTGACACACTTAATGTCTCATTGAAGATCTCTGACACCGACTCAGGTACCTGGGGAAACAGTGGCGATGATCCAACTGGTGGCAGACACCTGTGTGTCTGAATTGAATTGATCAGCCCCAGTCACACGCAGCGCTCAATCCGCCTCAATGTGCTTCTCTTGGTCATCGTCGACAACGCCTGATGAACACCAACTGTGTATATAAAGAGTGCGACGCGTTCTATGTCTGATAGAGCGGGGGGGGGATGAGGGGGGGGGAGGGGGGGGGGGGGGAAACTGAGGCCATTAAAGAGTGCGAAGAATGGGGGTGGGGGGGGGGTGGGGGGTGGATAGCAGTAGGATGGGTGGGAGATGAGGCTGGGGCAGACGATAGGATACGCTAGACTTCTTTTGTATTGTTGTAAGATTGTTCCTAGAGATCTATGTATTTCATCTCATACATTCTCTTCTCATTGTTATTGAACTCCTTTTCCGGTTTATCCAATCTATTGATATTCATTTATGTCTAATGCACTGATCATTATATAGTTATACATATTTACAATTATCGTGATCTAATGCACTTTTTTTTTGTGTGAAATCTTTTTTATATGATTCTCAAAGCCTCTGTACGCATTGTTCCCAAGCTACACCTCCAGCTGACAACCACTTGCTCATCCCTCCCCTTCCACTCTACGTCCTTTCCCAACACCAGCTACTGCCACTCTCTGCATCCATTTCCATATTTCCCTCTCCCCCTTCTTACCCCTCCCCTCTTTCTGGCCAGTTTCGCTGTGTCACACATTTCCATGGTTGAAAGTCCGCGCCATTTGCAGGGAGTTGTCACCGCCACATTGTATTTTCACTATCACTTACCAACAATGCCAGGACGAGGATATGTGCGTCACGGTTAGGTCACTGTGGAACTATGTCACTTACTGTTCAAGAGAGGGTTCATTCATTTTTTGTGTTGTCTATTTGCAGATGGGAAATAGGAAATGTCATAGCAGTGAAAATGATGAGGTTTGTATATATGCTAAATGTCTTTCTATGTAACGGGGGAGCTATGAACAAATTCTCTCTCTCTCTCTCTCTCTCTCTCTCTCTCTCTCTCTCTCGTCCTCTCTCTCTCTCTCTCTCTCTCTTCCCCATGCTCTCTTTGCAATATCTAAATAGCAATATATGAATAGGTCTAAACACAGGTATATGAGACATACCGGTCGACCGACCGACCGACCGACAGGGACAGATGAGAGAGAGAGAGCAATCGGAGAGAAGACAGACCCGACAGACGAGAGAGAGAGAGAGAGAGAGAGAGATAATAACATACATTTTCAATGCCGTTCTTATTGCCACCTGTCATTCGAGGGGTGAGTAATCTCAAACTAACAGCGCAGTTTCTGTTTATTTTCTGTCTTTTTTCCTAAAGGAAGGGGTAGGGAAAAAAAATCCTTCCCCAGTGATCGCAATGCAGTTAACATTTTTTTTTCCCGCCGCAAAGGGAGATCTGTAAGCCAGCAAGCGATAGTTCCATTTTATCAAGCTTGCTGTTAGCTTCTGGTTACTGGCAGGATAAAGCTCTTCCACATAACTTTTTGTCTGCTAGACTCAACAACCATGCGCGCTGAATGTAGGGGAAATAAGACTTTTGAATATAAAACTACCGATCGACTCACATAAGTGTTAAATGGGGGGGGAAAAAAGTAAAAGTATAAAAGACATGGTCTATTGTAGCTGGTATCGAGGGCTCAGGTGATTAACAATTCTGTGAAGGAGACGGTTTGTGGTGGATAGTGACGAGGGCTAACATGTTTAAAATTCCTGAGTTCGAAACCCCCAAGACTTCTTCCAGGAGCTGCAAACGCTAACTGCATTGTGCAGGACGCGGAAAATTTTAAAAAAAAAAAAAAAAAAAGTAGATCTGGGCTCTCGTAATTTTAACTTTAGGGGAAAAAACTAAAAAAAACAAAAAAAAAACCCAAAAAAACAAAACAAAACAACAACAACAACAACAACAACAACAACAACAACAACAACCACAAACATTCAGATCAAGTATGAATTAAATGTCCATGTATAAAAATGTCACTGACAAACTTGAAGAGGTGTGCGTGTGTGTAAGAGAACGATTCCTTCTCCTGTGAGTTCTTTGAATGTCCGTGGTTCCTTGGTGATCGCTGGCTTATGCTCATCTCTAGGTATCCGTTGGCTTACTACGTTGA
>JADBJO010003176.1:205000-212500 GCA_016801955.1 Conus betulinus | reverse complement strand
TAAACTTAAAATGTTTTACTCCTCGCTCCTCTCTCCTCTCGTCTCCTCTCTCTCTCTCTCTCTCTCTCCTCTCTTTCTCTCTCTCTATCTCTCTCCTCTCTCTCCTCTCTCCCTCTCTCTCTCGTCTCTCTCTCTATTAACACTACGGTAGAAAATTTCAACTTCATTTAAATCTTCTCCATGTGTTGCTAAAGTGGTGTGTGTGTGTGTGTTGTGTGTGTGTGTGTGTGTGTGTTGTGTGTGTGTGTGTGTGTGTATGTGTGTGTGTATGTATGTGTGTCTGTGGTTGTGTGTGTGTGTGTGTTGTGTTTGTGTGTATGTAGTGTGTGTGTGGCTGTGTGTGGAAATAACGAGCACAGTTGCCGGAATACCCGAGGACAGTAGTGACTGTATTGCATGTTTCATTCTTAAGCTTAGCACAAGAAGCGAACGAAGAAGAAGAAAAGAAGACGACGAAGAAGAAAGAAAGAAGACAGACGAACGAGGACAGAAGAAAGAGGAAAAGAGAAAAGAGGAGAAGAAAAAGGAGGAGGATTAGGAAAAAAAAAAAAAAACAAAAAAAGAAAAAAAAGGGGGAGGAAAAAAAAAAAAAAAAGAAAACAAGAAAAAGAAAAAAAAAAAACAAAAAAAAAGAAAACAAAGGAGGAAAAAAAAGGAAAAAAAAAAAAAAAGGGGGAAAGAAAAAAAAAAAAAATAAACAAAGGAAGGAAAAAAAGGAAGGGGGAGGAGGAGGAGAGGAGAAAGAAGGGGCGAGAGAGGAGAAGAGAAGAGGAAGAGAGAAGCAGAAAAAGAAAAAAGAAAAGAAGAAGAAAAGACGGAGAAAGAAGAGGAAGAAGAAAGAAGAAAGAAGAAGAAGAAGAAGAAGAAGACGAGGAGCAGGAGGAGGAGTGAGGAGAAAGAAGGAATCCCTGTGGGTAAATGCAGGTGTTATAAAAGTGTAGTAAGTTTAAAACCTTCTGTACAATGGAATGCCAGTGGTGATGGGTCACCTTGTTAGCAGCAGCCTCGCCGCACAGGATGAAGCTGTAAACTGAATATTGGTGTGTTGCTATGATCTGTGAACAGTGGTTTAGTGAACCTTGGCTCCTCTCTTTGAAAGATGAACGCAATGTGTCCGTGGATTTCCTGCCATGCGAACATTTTGGGTTTTTTTTATGTTTGTTGTTGTTTTTTTTGTCTGCATCTCCGGCCTAACGCAGCATGCCTTTAACGTTCAAGCTGTGGAAATATAACAGAGTTAATTCCAAGTATCCCTGTTCGCGCATGCTTCTAGCCCACGTGCTATCTATATCCTCTCTCCTCTCTCTCTCTTATCTCTCTTAGATCTCTATCTGCTCTCTAAGCTCTATCTCTCTCCTACTCTCTCTCTCTATCTCTCTCTTGGTTGTGTGTGTCTATTTATTAAATGCAGTAAGCCCGGTCTGTGCTGTGTGTGCTGGGTGTGTGTGTGTGTGTGTGGGTGTGTGTGTGGTGTGTGTGGTGTGGTGTGTGGTGGTATTAGTGTTAGTGTTAGTGTTAGTGTGTGTGGTGTTGTGTGTGTGTGTGTGTGTGTGTGGGTGGTGTGTGTGTTAGTGGTGGGTGTGTGTGTTACTCTCTCTCTCTATCTCTAATCTGCTCTCCATCTCTCTCTTCTCTCGCTCTATCTCTCTATCGCTATCTCTCTCTGTGGTGTGTGTGTTGGGTGTGGTGGTGTGGGTGTGTGTGTGTGTGTGTTGGCTGTGTGTGTGTGTGATGTGCGTTTAGCTGATTTTATTTAGCTCAGGCAGTGAATGCACATGCTCAGAGAGAGAGAGAGACAGACAGCCAGACAGAGAAGAAGAAGAAGAAGACGAAACAAGAAGAGTAAGAAGAAAGAAGAAAAGAAAAAAGAAAAGAGAAGAAGAAGCAAGAAAGAAAAGAAAGAAGAAAAGAGAAGAAATGGAACTGGAGCAGTTCAGTCTAGGATTACAGCCGCCATGGTCACTTTCAGCCGTAGGTCAGTATGAGTGCCTAGGAGAAGAGTGAATTCAGCTGTTCCATAACATGTTGCTTTTCGTTCTGTGTGGGCAGCACCAAAGACAGGGCCACCAATATCTCACCGGAGAGAGAATGATGCAGTGTGTCAGAGGGATCTCAAATCAGTCAACGTGAACGTGGTTTATTTGTTTGTTTGCTTTTCTTCCTTGCATCGGCTATCGTTTTTCATAGCGTTTTCTCTGTGTTTGATTCGATCAGCCATTGCTGAGCACAAAAAAAAAAAAAAAAAAAAAAAAAAAAAAAACCGAGACGGAACGACAGCATATCGACCAGGTTACCACTTTCCGAACTCTGTCGTTCTCTTTTCTAACTCTGAGTGTATCTGTCTGTCCGAGTCTGTCTGTCTGTCTGTTTGTTTTCTGTCTGCAGATCTGTATGTCTGTTTGTCTGTCACATGTGTTTCTGCGTCTCTCTACACACCCCCCCCCTCCTTCTCTCTCTCTCTCTCTCTCTCTCTCTCTCTCTCGCTCTCTCTCTCTCTCTCCCTGGTCCATTTTTTTTTATTTTCAGGATCATCTTCTCCGCAAATTGTCGAGTCCACATTGCAGAAAATCGACAGATTTCAAAGGAGAATGTGTTTTAGAATACTTCCATATTACAAGAATGTAATCATTATTAACATCACGATCACGACGAGGATAGGTCTTCATCCCCATCATGATGATGCCACCTCTATTACTACTGCTGCCGCTGCTGCTGCTGCTGCTGCTACTATCACTACATTTACACCTACTAAACACACATAGATGCACGTGCTCGCATTCACACACACACAGACACACACACACACACACACACACACACACACACACACACACACACACACACACACACACACACACGCACACACGCATGCACGCACACACACACACACCCACACACACGCACGCACACACGCACATGAGCGCGCGCGCGATCTGTGTTACTTACACAACAGAATAACGCAGGTGAACAAAACCCATCGGAGATAGTGTGTGAAAGGGACAGTCAGTGGTTTAGCAGTTTTTTCATGTGGTTTTCGGTAGCTGCCGTTCAAAAACATACACTTTTCTTTGTGCAGCTGGCGTTTAAACATAAAGTTCAAGTGTTGACTTGAACGTCAGGAAAGTAAGTAGGGGCAGTCGTAATGGGGAAAGCTAGTGAGATCCACATGGTGGCCCCCAGATAACGAGATTGCCCTAGAATCCTGTTGTTTTCAGCTGTGGAAAGGAATTCCAAATATACGGTCATCAGATGAAGAGCGGAAGGAACGAATATGAACATAAGGAAGAAGTCAGAAAGACAGACAGGTGTTTCACGGGCGATGTTCGTATAACATAGACAGGCTGATTTATATTGAATGCTGCATTCAATTATTGAATACTACGTTCCAATCTGAGCCAGTGGTGTTTTTCTCAAATAGATCTGATTCATGACGTCATTTTGAAAAGAGAGTTATTTCAAAAACAGAATAGAAACTTGAACATTTTTGCTTTTTTTTGTATCAAGTCTTTAAGGTTAGAGGTACATGCTCATTACGCACGCAGAATTTTATGTACGTGTCCATTGAAAGTATTTTTGAATCTGTTGAGTGTTACTTTATCTGCCGATTGCAGTCCGAATCCAATACAAGCACACTGTTGCAGTGTCATGATACGCAGATCTTTCAAACCATGGCACATCGATTAGGGAGCTTCCAGTTTATAAGCCAGTGACACTGAAAACATAATACACCAGTGCTGAGGATGATTACTTGACGGAGGAAAAACACACACACACGAAAATCCTTAGAAGTGGAGACACACAGAAGAAACTGACAACCCTGTTGACTTCCTGTCTCCTTCTCTTCTAAAAGCACTAACAGCTCCCAATTTGAGCACACAAATGAACACCGAAACACTGAAGACCACGAACCTAGTTTTCCAGATCGTTATTTGTGTGCTGTTAAAGAAACTGCGTTCTCCACACAGTCAGCAACACTGAACAAAGCTTATTATTTGATCATTATTTGAGTCGTCCATGAACCTTGTGTCAGTAAAGGACATTTCTTCTTCACATAGTCAGAAACTTTGAACGAGGCTCGTTAGTGACTCGTTGCTTGAATTCCTTCCTCAGAAAGTGTGTTTAAAACCAGGGCCTCTTGACGTCAGACAATTAGACACGTAGAACAAGGCTTGTTTGTTTGGCTTTCCGGTTGTGTGGCGTTCAAAAGTGTTATGTTTCTTTTCTTAAACACTATCATAACTAATAAAAAAAAAAGTGTCATTAATGACTAGTTCTTTGGCACTTCCGAGTGCCTTGCATTATGTTCCGCTATAAAAATTGACCATGAGTGTGTTTTTTCCTTCACATAAAATGGATTATTCAGCTATACCAAGTAATGTCTTGCTGATTTTAACACAATACAATGTCTTCCCGATTCAAACTGTTTTTTTGCCAATAAACGTTCCAAAAGCCTCACCAGAGAAATTACTTATTCCAAGTAAGAAAATTGTACAATAGAAACACATACAAAAACAAAAAAAAAACTCAATCTCAACAGACCGGTGATCCAGATCCACAAGTTTTATTCTTCATTCAGTAGCTTTTGCGTAATCCTGCTAACAAACCAACCAACTATCGCGGTAGAAAATGTGGTCTCCTCGACAAGAGTAGAATAACGAAGTCCACAGTCATCTTATCCGTCCTGCATGCTTCTCCACCACAGTTCACGTGATGGTTGTGTGCATGCAACCGAAAGGCAACCATAGATACGGTGACCTCTCTGCACCCCCTATCATCTGTAGTGGCTCCGTCGATGCATTGAATGTATTCTGTTGCATGCTATATACGAGATCACCATGTTTATAGCCGCCGCAGGGACACAGACATAAAAAACCTGTGTTGATATCCTCGCGTGCTGGAGTGAACCTCAGAATCAAGTCTCCTCGACCCAGGAACGAGTTTTTCCTTGCAATGTTCAAGCATAATTGTTATGACTGTAAACTGTTTTAAAAGTTACGGTAAGACACTCGCTAATACCTAGAATGCGTATCTTTGCAACTCGTTTCTATCTCCTTTTTTTAAATTTTTCATGGTGTTGTGTATAAGATGGTATACTTGTGGCAGCTAATCAGCATACACGATCGTTAGAACTCGTCGTTTCAGGACTAATAGGTCCTAACATATGCGGAAAAAAAAAAACAAACATGGGCAATAGTTCGTTGCTTTTTTAATGAGTGAATTTAAGTTGGCAGCAGGGGATTCTCCTTGGTGCCCCATTCTCTCAAGCTGTCTCTCATGGCTGCTGGTTACTGTCTTCTTTCCAGACTTGGATTACATATTCTCTTACTGTTCATGCCTTTCATTCCGTATGTGTCTATCTACAATCAAACAAGGAAAACCCACCAGTTCAAAGAGCTAGAATATAGAGTATAAACAATTTAACTTCACCGTTTAATACCCAATCGAGTTCAACTGCAGATACTTAGGGGTTGAGCAGAAATGTCTAAAAATCATCACCTGCATAGTCCAGTATTCGAACAACCCTGAGAGAGAGAGAGAGAGAGAGAGAGAGAGAGAGAGAGAGAGAGAGAGAGAGAGAGAGAGAGAGGAGAGAGAGAGAGAGAGCAAAGTGCTACTTTAATGGAGAGTACAAAGTTCCGCCATAGCTCATTAAGATTTCTTTTTTTCATGCAACTGAGAAACGTAATTCAATATTCTAACAACCGTGGCAGTCTAAAAGGTAGCTAAACTATTCCTGGAACGGGCCTGCGATCCAGATCTGCAAGTGTGAGTAAGATCAGTCTCGGAGTTTTCGAGTAATCCTGCTGACAGACAAAATAAACCAACCAACGCGGTAGAAAATGCAGCCTCCTCTACAAAAAAAAGTAGATCAACGAAGTCCACAGCCATTTGATCTATCCTGCATTCTTCCCCACCAGAGCGCACGTGCTAATTGTGCTTATGCAAACGAAGAGCACCAATGAATATGGTGACCTCTCTGCGGCCCCTATCGTCTGCAGTGCGCTGTCGAAGCATTGAATGTATTTGATTGCATGCATTTTGCGAGATCACCATATTTATAGACGCGCTGGGACACACTCTTAAAACCTGTGTGAAGATCCTAGCAGCCTGGAGTGAATCCCAGAACAAAAGTCTCCTTGAGGCAGAAACATGTTATTCTTGCAGTGTTCAAGGATTACCTGTTACGACTGTATTAATGGTTCTTGTAAGGCACGCGACGGTCTCTAGGAGGCATATGTTTTTCCAGCTCATCTGTATCTTGTTTTATATATCCATATTTACGGTTGTATGTATAAGAGGATATAACTGCGGCAGCTATTCAGTATACACGATCATTATGACTCGTCGTTTCGGGACTAATAGGTCGTAATTGGTGTGAAGAGAGAAACATGGGAAATTGTGTTTTTGATGGGTGCACTTAAACTAGTAACAGGGAATTCTTGGTAGTGCCTCATTTCTCTTAAGCTACATTCATGGCAGCTAAATATTTCCTTGTTTCCAGAATCAAGGAACGGTGACTTGGACTACGCATTCTTTAACGTTCATGCCTTTCATTCTGTTTGTGTCTATACAAACAAAGAAGGTACAACCATCAGTTCAAAAATCCATATGATAGAATACACGTTATTCAACTTTACCCTTCCATACCAATTGGAGTTCAATTTGAGACGCTCGAAAATAGAGCATGGTGTTCTACGAAAACACCCAACAAACTTAGATGCATAGTCCAGTATTCTAACAACCCTGAGAGAGAGAGAGACAGACAAGACAAGACAAGACAAAATTCTTTATTTACGAGGATAATAGATAAGCACTGATGTGCTTTTTTTACATCCAGTCCTCGCCCTGAATAGGGTCAAACATAAGATAAGGCGAGAGAGAGAGAGAGAGAGAGAGGAGAGAGAGAGAGAGAGAGAGAGAGAGAGAGAGAGAGAGAGAGCATCTTGTATTCTAACAATTCTCTAGTTGAACATCCCATCAGATGGACAGCCCAGTAATAACGGAGTCTTCTGTGTTCAAAAGGAAAAAAAAAAAACAAACAAAAACAAACAAGCCAAAATACCCTCAAATGGAGAGTCCTGCCCTCTAACACGCCACAAATTAAAATTCGTGTGTTCTGACAACAATCAGATAAATAACTCTACCGTTCAGACAACCTTAAGTAGAAAGTCGGATGTTCTTCTAGTAACTCAGATGGAGAGTCTAGTATTCTAAGTATCCTCACGACCTTCAGACGGGGATTCCAATGTTCCAAATGCTCTCAGACT
Source organism: Conus betulinus (assembly GCA_016801955.1). NCBI lineage: Eukaryota > Metazoa > Mollusca > Gastropoda > Neogastropoda > Conidae > Conus > Conus betulinus. The sequence continues at coordinate 205,232 of JADBJO010003176.1, read as the reverse complement.
GAGAGTCCTGTATTCACACAGCCCTCAGATGGAGAGTGTCACGAACCAACAACACTCAGGTGAAACCTTCAGTATTCTAATACACTATTCTAACGATACTCGCACGGACAATCGTTTGTTCTCATAACTCACAGATGGCGAGTCCAGTGTTTTAGAGAACCCTCAGATGGAGAGTTCTGCTCTGACAAACCTCAGCCGAATAAACCAGCGATTTGACAGCTTTCACATCGAG
>JADBJO010003176.1:182500-190000 GCA_016801955.1 Conus betulinus | reverse complement strand
GGAGTTAGTGGGCACCGGCCGTAGAGTCAAAGGATTCTACGATGATCAACAATAATTGCAATGATGCAGCAAACAGCAACTGTAAGGTGTTTACTACATCGACAGTTCTCTCAGAATTTGGACTTTTTTTTTATTGCTCATGAGTATATTCTCGATGAGCTGTGTGGTTTGAAAATACGCTTGTTCTGTGGGACTTTTGATGTTCCCAGCTGCCCATCTTAAAAAAAAAAAAAGTTAGTAAACAAAATTTATAAAAAAAAAAAAAATGAAAAACAAACCGACACCTTTCTTTTTCTCTTTGAATTCCTAGCTTCCAAATAAAAAAATCTTAACTGTTGAAAGACTGAATGATCGGCGTCCAATATTCGTTTGCCTGTAAAGTTCCATTTGTTTCTTTTCTTTTTTTTTTCTTTCTAATAGTTAAAAGTTGGTCCTTAAGACCTGGGCTAAACCAGACATATAACAATAAGCTAGCTGCCCCTTCCTCATTCTTTCTGTTGCAGTTTTGACGAGGCCATCCCACACTGGCAGGAGCGTAACCTAGAAAGTACATCACATCGAGCGAAAAGCTACGTGGCTGAGATTCACAAAGCGATACATATGGATGATTGTGCTAACGAGGAATGCTGTCAAAACAAGCCGTCATGAAAGCTACAGTTGACATCAGCTAGATTTGTAGTCACCAACATTTCATCAATTTTTTTGATGATTTGGTCATAAAAACCTCCCGATACGCAGAACATATCCTCCAAAACTGTCCGACGCATGCTGCATCCCGGAACAAATACTGGCCCGACACCGACAGCATTGGAGGCCAAGCTGTACGGCACCCTGGAGGAGCTGCGGCGGACAACTGCCTTCATCCAGGACACTGGGCTGGACATCTAAAGAGAGGCGAACGAGGAAGAAGAAGGAAACCTCCCGATATACGTTCAAATCAAGTGGATCATTGTCCTCAAGGAATAGCGTGTTTGACAATAGAACTGAACCGAATCCTTGAGAAGAAAAAAAATGTGATGCAGTGTGTGAGAGAATAAAGGCTGACAGCACAATTGAAATTATTCATCCAGAAAGTGGGGTGGAGGGTGTGATGAAAAACAAAATACTAATAGCAGTGTTGAAATAACTCATTCAAAAAGAGGGCATGGGGTGGAGTGGGACTGCTACAAGAAAGAAAAACAAAAAAAAACAGGCTGAAACACAGCTGAGGCCATTCATCCAGAAAACAGGTGAAGCGGAGTACAAGGAAAGGACGATGGCTGATAGCAAGGGTTGGAATGATTTATTCATGACGTTCAGTGGAGTGTTTCGTGAGATTGCAGGCTGATGACACGGATCAAATTATTCCTTCAAAAAGTGGGTCGGGTGTAATGAGAAAACAAAGGCTCATAACAGAGTTAAAATTTCTTATTCGGAAGATGAGGTACGGTGCAACGAGAGCATCAATGGTGATGGCACGGCTGAAAGGAGTTATCCGGAAAATGGAGTGGAGCCAGTGAAATAGTAAAGGCTAAGAACACAGCTGAATTGACTCTTTCAGAAAGAGGAGTGGGTTGGAATGAGAAAATACAGGCGAACAGCACAGCTGAAATCACTCACTCGGAAACTGGGTGGTGCAGAGTATAATAACAGATTGAAGGCTGGTGGCACAGCCTGAATGACTCTTTCCAAAGACGGGGTGTGGAGTGTAACAAGAATTTAACGGTAATAATATAGTTGAATTCACTCATTCAGGAGATTTGAGGGAATGAATACTGATCGCACATCTAAAATGACACTCAGAGTGCGCAGTAAAGTTTAACAAGAAAATACAACACAGGTGAAATGACACTTTCAGAAAAAAAAAAAAGAGTGAATTGCAATGAGAGAATATGGACTGACAGTTGAAATCACTCACGCCGAATGTGATGTGGATTGGAGGTAAACAAAAGAAAAGAAGACCCACGGCATACTTGAAATGACTCGCTCGGACAGTGTAGTGGAATGTAGCGAGAGGTTAAATATTGACAGCATAGCTGTCAAAACGCGGGCAGCATACAATGAGAGCAAGGCTAACAAGACAGCTGAAATGATTCTATCAAAAAGAATACTGGCGTGCAATGGGACTATGAAGGCTGACTGGACGCTGAAATCGCTCACTTAGAAAGTCGCATGGACAGGGTGTACTAAAACTAAAAAATGAGGGGTGTTTGCACGACTGAAATGACCTATAGCGAAAGCGGAGTGTAAGTGTACTGTGAAGCTAAGGGCTGACAACATATTTGAGACGACCTATACTGAAATTGAAGCAGAATGCACTGAGACAACCAAATTTTCACAAAACAGCTGAGAGAAAGTGCAGTAGAATTTGATAAGAGAATACAGACTGACACAAAACTGAAATGACTTTTTTTTCCCCCCGAAAGACAAGTGGCGAGTACGAAGAGAATGAAAGTTGACAAATTAATGTAAGTGAATCATTTAGAAAGCACATTTAAGCGCAAGAAGAGAGAACAAGGTTGGGAACACTCGTAAAATCACCCTTTCGGACAGGCCGAAGTCTGAAATGTATTGGCAGAATATCTGCAGGTGATGCACCAGAACGGGGTGTCTGGAGTGTAATGAGAGGATAAAGCTGATAGCATTTCTGGAAAAAAAATGTTCAGGGTTGTAACGAGGCAGTAAAAGCTGACAGCACGTTTCATGGGATTCAGAAATGCTACCATGGGAGAAGAAAGGCTGATAGCTCGCCTGAAATGAATCATGCGGAATGGATTTACCGGGAAAAGTAGAATGAGAACGTAAATGAAACGAATCATTAAGAAAATAATGTAACAAGAAAAAATAAAGGTATGAAACAAAACATCGGAAACGATTTATTCCGAAACACCGAAATAGCTTATCTAAAACGATGAGTGAACGAATAAGGTCGGTAACACTCCAGAAAAGATTAAAAAAAAAAAAAAAAAAAAAAAAGAGAGAATAAAGGCTAACAGTACGTAGGAAACGGCTCGGACAAAAAAAAAAAAAAAAAAAAAAAAAAAAAGAAAGAGAAGAAGAAGAAAAAAAAAAAAAAAAAGAAAAAAAAAAAAAAAAAACGCAATGAGAGCATAAAGATAAGGTGGCACGTCTACACTGATGGATTCAGAAAGGATTTCATGAGAGAAGACAGGCCGACAACACTTCTAAAAGGACTCACAAAAAGCTCTAATGAGGGAATGAAGGCTGACTACACTTCTCAAATGACGCATTCAGAAAGACTTTTACTAAAGAAAAACACCCTGCGGAAATACAGACTGATAACACGTCTGAAAGGAAGCATTCTGATGGGTGTAACAAGAGAATAAAGTGTTATTCAAATAACAAAAAAAAAAAAAAAAAAAACCAAACAAACACACCCAAAACACTTTATAGAAGCGCTTTCGGTTTTAGCAAACCTTCCTCAGCTGACCATGTAAGTCGGCGTCAAAACTAGTTGACGTAATGTGTGTTTTTAACGTCATTAATCCCCCCACATCCTCATTACTGTATGATAAATAGTGATGTCTGGGTGAAGTCTCAATGTGTGGGATTAGTTGGTTTGGTTTCACGTGAACAATCTGCCCTGGGAACTTTGCCCTTCGCTGAACCAACTAATCCCGCACATTGAGACCAAAAAGGGTAGTTGGTCTTCAACTTGTGTCTCCACATCCTCTCTCTGTCTTTTTCTTTTCTGTGTGTCTGTGGTCTTTATGAGTTCAATCACACAACATTTCAAATCTGACAGCTGGTGTCCAGGTCCACAGAAATGGCGTGCTACAAGTGTATCTTGCTTTCTGATGATGTCAGAGCGATGACCACTGAAGCGTGTTTGTAGGCTGTTTCCCGTCTCACCAACATACTGTACATCCTGGCAATGTCCACAGTTGATCAGGTACACTAGGTTGGTACTTTTACATGTAGCTGAGTTCCGTATTTGGAACTGGTGACCCGTGCGAAGAGAATAAAGTGTCATATGAAATGATCATTCGGAAAAGACGTAGTGAGAGCAAAACGATTAGTCAGCGTGTGACATCGAGACATTTTACGACAGTGCAAACGCATTCAGGACGTCGTGTGAGCAGAGTAGATTGCAGTGAGAGAAACTAATACAATAGGGATCTCTCTCTCTCTCTCTCTCTCTCTCTCTCTCTCTCTCTCTCTCTCTCTCTCTCTCTCTCTCTCACGCGCACACACACACACACACACACACACACACACACACACACTCACACACACAGAAGGAGAGAGAGAGAGAGAGAGAGGAGAGAGAGAGAGAGAGAGAGAGAGAGAGAGAGACAGACAGACAGACAGACAGACAGACAGACAGATGGACGGACAGACAGACAGATATAGAGAAAGAAGCACAGGCAGAGAGACAGAGAGATGTGGGTGGCAGAAATAGAAAGAAAAACGAGACTCCAGATTGAGGAAATTAGCTGCGAAATAACGACAGAAACTGAGGTACCCTCCAACAACCGGTTGTTCATATATTGTTGTCATTCGGTGTCAGTCTGCAATCAACAATGTCTTCCTACTTATGATTTTGGTAACCGCTTTCAGCCTAATTACTCGAGAATAGATTCCGGATTGTAACACATCAGCGAAGACTGATCAGTAAACAAAGAATAGGATTCCATACCGAATGCTAAGATAGTTTCAAAACGAACTGTCTGAGGGCGGAAAATGAAGCAAAATCCAGAGAGAGAGGGGGTTAGTTACCGCAAAGGACACACACAAAGTACAGGACAAAACACAATGCATTTTCACCTCTTGTGTCTTTTTCAGACAAAAACAAATAACATTTAGGACAGCGAAAACGAAGAACGAGAAACCACATAGCTTCTCATATTCGGCGCTTCATCAAATATGACCAAAAAAACCCGTCCCCATCACAGAATCACAAAATGTTGTCCTCTCTTGTGACCCAAGCAGGCGATTACACTAGCAAGAAAGGTTCTAGAAGCGAACCCCTTCTGACAAAGAAATTGGACAACAGAGAAAAAAAGCCATATTACATTAGTGAAGATGCCAGTCTCGCCGTTTTAACAGTGTCATGCTTGGCTTCACTAGACAGGCCCGTCATTCTGTCCTTGCATGCATCACCCCCCCCCCCCCCCCCCCCCCCCCCCCCCCTCTCTCTCTCTCTCTCTCTCTCTCTCTCTCTGTTCTCCTTTTCCTTTCTCGCCCCCCATCTTTCCCTCCTTCCCCTCTCTGCATCCCTTCACCCCACACTTGCGTCAGATTCCAACCAATTCAATCACAGTCCTCGATGAAGTGGGCGGCTTGACAGCCCAGCCGAATTGACTCCATTAACAGGAGAGTATCTGCAGGGTAATGGGAGAATAAAGACTGGCCAGTGCGGTGGGAAATGCCGTTCAGAATGGATGTTAACACTATGGGAAGGGGGGGAAAAAGGCAACGTAATGGGCTCTTTCAATTTCCTAACTTTGTGAAACTGCGCCGATCGTCCCACACTATTATGTGGACAGTTCCGGGTTCCAAAGGGTGCAATGTCGTCAACTGAGATGCAAAAAAACGTTCCTGTCAGTGGGTAGATAATGTTTGAATTCCCAAACGTTCCCAAGACTGCAAGCGATAATCACCGCTGTCAATGAGCATTGAGAGTGGTCCATCAAGGAGGTCGGTTTTGATTGGTTTTTGAAAGTCATTACACGAATGACTGGACATGAAATGCGATTTTATATGTTAATTATCCAGTGTAATATTTGTTTTTCTTTGATTGGTTATTTGTTTTCGTTTTGTTGTATTCTTTAATGTTTTGTTGTTGTTGTTGTTGTTGTTGTTGTTGTTGCAATCCATTTGTCGTCAAGAACTTGGTAAATGTCTGTTTGGACACAGGAAAAAAAAATCATGGCTCCAATGAAGATTAACCCAAGCTATTCCGGTCAGGAAAAAAAAATAGTGACTGGCTGACAGGCGAATGGAAGGTAACGTGTATGCTTTGAAAAATGGATGGTAACTAGCATAACATGAGCACACAAAATTAGTTCCTGTAGTTCCTTAAACTCAAGGTAAAGGAGCATTTTTGTGTTTTGCTTTTCTTCTTTTTTTTTTCCCCTTGCATAATGTCCAGCCTACATTAGAGTATCTTTTACATAAAAGTAACGAATACACATAACTAAGCAAAAGCCCGTGAACAACAAACAGAGTTACAGTTTTTTTCAGTTTTTTTTTTTTAAAACCAGGTTATTGAACTGAATGATGTGCATTAATAGAATTGGTGTTGCGATAACAAGCTGACCATTTTCAAGCTTGAATCAATTGATTTATACGAAGAGGCGGCTTTCCATCATTTAAGAGAATGATGATATTCTGTTCGAGACCTTCCTCATTGCAGCAGAATGTTTGATGCAAATTTGAAATAGCATGCTGGAGTGTAAAAATACTCTATCTTGTGTGAAGGGAAATACACACAGGCCAATCGAAAAGACAGATTAAAAAAAGAGAAAAGAACAGGGTCAAGTCTCATCAGGTTAGGATTCAATTCCATGGTCAACTGTCCAAAGGAGCAGTAACCCATAAGACGGTCACCATAGTTTAGGGCATGACGTTTGAAAGGTGGACTCCATTCCTTTCTTTCCAGCTCTTAGCCTTTTCCTTACAAGCGTCAGCTGTTTAGTTACTGCTGAGTGTACAGAGATGGTGTATTAAAACCGTAAACATCCGCAGCAAAGAATGGTTCGAACTCGAGATTATCAACTCCTCAGGCAAACGTCGTAACCATTTGAGTAGACGCCCCTGCAGAAGGAATGTCCGACGCAAAGTATGTTCTCTACTTCTCTAAAGAGCCTGATTAATTCAAGCTCTCCTAATCGGACACAAAAAAGGACGTTCACATGTAAGTCATGTAACAGAAACAACAGGAGTTTCTTCCCGCTAAATTGGATATTTATATGTTTTTCATCTTAATAATTGTAATATCATGTACAACTGCTTGAAAAAAAAAGAGGAGGGGGGGGGGGGGGGGATTTGCCTATTCAACGCGCGTGGTGTGTGAACGTTTAATAATTTACTCACAGCAGTTAAACCTACACGGGATGAAAGAGGATCTTGAGAAGCGGAGATCAGCATTTTTGGAGTGTATGATTGGATGATGTACCTCACATGCTCTGAGCCAGTCACAACGGGCTATCTTTCTTTGGGCAGCTGGTGCGACATTGTATTAACAACACACGTGCAATGAAAAAAAAAAAAAGGAGGCAGTGAACAAGGCTGTGGATGGATAGAAAATGGAGGGAAAGGTGTCTGAAAAGGCCACGCAGACGAGGATCCATTGTTCAAAACAATGTCGCCTTCCTTCCGTCACATATGTGATTTAACACTGACTTATCCCGACAGTAAATATGATGCGTCCATTATGGGTCTGAGGCATTTTCACTCAGACACTTACATTTGTTTTGATCCAGTGGTAAAGGCAACTAACTGCAAGACGCCTTTTCATTAACAAATCTTAAATGAATGTTAGCGAACTGCCAAGTG
>JADBJO010003176.1:175000-177500 GCA_016801955.1 Conus betulinus | reverse complement strand
CCGCTGTTTGTGTAAGTGGTTTCAGTCGTGCCAATAGCCTGCAAATTTTCATTACACTCTGCTCAAAGTAATGAATAATTCAGTCCAGCAAAAATTTATCAGCCTTCATCTTTTTACTATACTCACTCCTCCTGCTTTCTGAATGAATGGCCTCAGCTGTGCTGTCAAGGTTTATTCTCTCGAAGCAAACCCACCCACCCACCCCCTTCTTTTTGAATGAGTCATTTTAACTCTGCAGTTATTGTGTTTGTATTCATTGCACCCTCACCCCAGCTTCTGGGTGGGTAATTTTAATTGTGATCTCAGCCTTTATTCTCTCAGTAAGCTTCATCATTTTTTTTTTTTTCTTCTAAAACGATTCGTTTCAGCTCTATTGTCAGCCACACTATTCGTTGAAGACATGTGCACAACTTGTTTTAAATGTATATCTGGAGGTGTATTATGACAGAATCATAAACATTTTGATTAATGATTATTGTTATATCAGCTCATGCTTTGTGAGCACAATCATCCCTGCTTATGGCCTAGAGAGTCTCAGGTCAGTGCTTTGTCTCTCGTTGTGATACGCCATCTATGTTATATCCCTGCTAGTGTGGAATGGCCTCGTCAAAATGACAGCAGTAAGAAGGAGAAAGGGGCAGATAAGTGATTGAAATATGTCTGGATTGGCCTAGGTCGTATGGATCAACTTTTAACTATTAGGGGGAAAGAAAGAAAACAAAAAGAAGCGAATGGAATATCACAGGCAAACGAATATAAGGGATCGATCAGTTCGTCTTGGAACACTTCATAATTTTCATTTGGACTTTCGGATATCAAAGAGAGACAGAAAGGTGTCGATTATTTTCGTTTGTTTGTTTCTTTCTTTATAAGACGGATAGCTGGGAGCATCAAACACACACACACACACACACACACACACACACACACACACAGAGCCATCGCTTTTCCAAACCCAATAGCTCACTGCAAAACATACCCATGAGCACTAAAATTTTACCATTTCTGAGGGAACCCGTTGATTTTGTCCATCCCTAGCAGTTACTGTTGGATACGTCATTGCGTCTGCTGTTGTCTTTGTACAATCATTTTGACTTTACCCTCAGGGCCGTGTCCCTTCCAGGACAATGACCGTATTGTTTCAGCCTGGCGTGTAGGAGGAAATTGCTGTGTTCAAGTGTGTGGCAATGGGGTCTCTCTTCCTAAAGCCATGGGGAAAAGTATGTGAAGACTTTGTGACGTGGTCACGTCACCATTTGTTCATTTTTTTGTACTCCTAGTTCTTATAGAACAGGGAGTACTTTACAATGGGGAACGAAGAAATGCTCTGTGTGTGTGTGTGTGTGTGTGTGTGTGTGTGTGTGTGTGCGCGCGCGCGCGCGCGCGCGCATGCGGTCAAATGTGCTCCCACTCGCTCCAGACAAAACTACCGGGCCGATCTTTCTGAAAATTTGTAGGTATTTTCATTATGGGTCACAGATGATGTCTGATGTTTTAGTTTACCGTTATATCCGTTACTAACGGCTATAACAACCCATAACGGTTTTCTTCTTTATGGAAAATCTCAGAACATACTTGGCTGATCTTTCTGAAAAATTTGTAGGTATCTTCATTGTGGGTCGTAGATGATGGCCGATGGTTACCAGAATAGCCGTTACTAACGACTATAACGGCCCCAAACATTTTTTCCTCTTATGGAATATCTCATGCGTATTTAAGATAAACTGTGAGTACGTTTATATGCTTTGCATCTTGTCTTCTTTTTATTCTTTGTTTTGTATGCCTTTTTTTTCGTACACATCATTTCGTTTTAACGTTAATCGTCGGCCCAAAGGCCATGTTTCCGCTCCGCATCGCGCAAGAACACATAAATATTATCTGATTCTTTGAAGAGGAATTGTGTCAAGGGCTCTTTTAAAATCGTTCCGCTAAATAACGTATCTGGATGTTAAAACGTTGCAGTTCATTTTTTTTTTTTTTTTATCGAAGTGGATTCCCTTCTGGCCCAAGTTAGCAACGATGTGATGGGGATGGAGAAGGCGGGTGACAGGAAGGGAGGGGAGGGAGGGGGGGGGGGGGGGAGGGGCAAGAGGATTGCTTTTGCTTTCAGCAATCCGCCCGGGCAATGTTGTTCTTTGATTAGCTCTGCTCCTGTCTTTGTTGGCCCAGCGCTACATGTGATGTCCTCCCTCCCAGAGCCCTCATTCTGCGTGTGGTGGTCATGGCTTCTTCATTGATAGGACTGTTGCTAATTTTGTTTCATGACGTGACCTCATGAGGTAGAAAAATCCGAACAATCCCAAGCGGTTTGCATTCACCCATCCCCATTACGCATCCTTCTCTCTCTCTCTCTCTCTCTCTCTCTCTCTCTCTCTCTCTCTCTCTCTCTCTCTCTGTGTGTGTGTGTGTGTGTGTGTGTGTGTGTGTGTGTGTGTGTGTGTGTGTCGTTGTTGTTTCGGGGGTGGGGGCGGGTGCGCATGTACGTGAATATATGCTGTGT
>JADBJO010003176.1:155000-170000 GCA_016801955.1 Conus betulinus | reverse complement strand
GTTTCGATATGATGAAAGTGAGGGTCAAACCTTTTATTATTTACGACTTAGGAATACATGCTTTATGAGGACGAAGGAGAACAAAAAGCAAAAAAAAAAAAAAAAACCCAAAAGAGAGAGAAAGAGAGAGAGAGAGAGAGACGAGAGAGAGAGAGAGAGAGAGCGAGAGAGAGACGCGCCTCGGTTGATATGTTGTTTTCCACCTCCGTTTCTGTTGCTCTTTAAATGGCTAATTGAATCAAACGAAACCGATTCTGTAAAAACGTTTTGCATTAGACCAGTGATGGAAACAAGAGATAATAAAAACATGTGAGAGAGAGAGAGAGAGAGAGAGAGAGAGAGAGAGAGAGAGAGAGAGAGAGAGAGAGAGAGAGGGAGAGAGAGAGAGAGAACTATTTGACGTGCTGGCAGCTGAACTATTCTAATATCACACCACACACACACACACACGCGCACACACACACACACACGCGCGCGCGCGCACGCACGTGCGCACGCATACACACGCACGCACACGCGCACGCGCACGTACGTGCGCACCTACATACACACGGACGCACGCGCGTGCACGCACACACACACACCGCACACGCACACACACACACCCCCGCCCCCGCCCGCACACATTTTACAAAGAAAATTGAAGGAACTGTTGATAGCAGAGACAGTCCAGTATCGTCCACAGCCACAAGTCGATCTCTGCTGGCCATCCTACCACAATAACCCAGCATGTGTACCAACCATTCTGTGCTGTGAGCGGGAGTGAAAGAACATCACTTGCCCAATGTCGTCGTCCGTTCGCACCTAACGCTTGATAAGTTTTCTTCCTACGGGCATTTCTTCTGGGAAGAACAATTCAAGCTCCTCAATTATTATTTTGTTTGTCTTTGGCTTTGGCTTTTCTCGAAGAAAGTTTTTTTTTTTCACATCACATTACTCCAAAATATGTATCATGAAAGCGTCAACGTCATAATTATTAATCCTATTCCATATGATTTTTAATGGCAGTTTATTGTTCTTGATATCAGCATTCGGAATTTCCCGTTTCATCTTAATTACTATACGGCAACGGCATAAAATGAACAATGCATCACCAGATTCTCTGAAAAAGTCACTGTAACACGATATGTCCTTGATCTAAATTAGAAAATAATCTAGCAATATATATATATATATATATGACGTTCTACCTTGTCAATAAACAAGCCCCAGAAGAAGGCCGCACGGCCGAAAATTTGGCAAAATATTATGACATTAAGTGCGTTGTGTTTCCTTTTAATGTATTTATATAGCTGAACAATTAAGTAGTGGAGGAAACAAGTGTAGGTAACAATTTATTCCATCATTATATAAATGATTGTGGCAAAGATTAGAAATTGAGAGGGAAAAAAAAATAAAATTGAAGGTGAAAAATGGGAAAAATGTATATCATGAATATGATAAACCCCTTCACTAGCTGCATGAGGAAACTATCGCAATCCCTCCCGAAGACAGATCTATATATCGCCTGCTCCGAGGCGACACATATATCCGCCTTCGCCTGGCAGAAACCGCATTAAAAAGTCAATCCTTCTTTAATAACCAATTAATGAATTACAGTATCCTCAAACAAAATACGCAATATATCTACTATCCGTGTAGAGTATGGTAGTTCTGAGTGATTACAGTCTTGAAGATGAGGAGAGCGGTGGACAAATGTTCCCTAGGGCCATATCAGGGCTGACATCTTTTGAAGTTTTGAAGAAAATATCAGTTTTGGGGAGAAAAAAAATTGTTTTGGAAAAAAATAATTGTAGACTGATAGCCATAAACATTTAGTAATATCGTCCCCTATGGGAGGTACTCGAAAGCCCTTTAAGATAGTCATCATTCTGAAGAGTTGGTGACACCAACATTTGCACTTACAGAGAAAATGCACATTTCAGCTTTATCATGGGCGCGCGCGCGCGCGCGCGCACACACACACACACACACACACACACACACACACACACACACGCACAGAGAGAGAGAGAGAGAGAGAGAGAGAGAGAGAGAGAGAGAGAGAGAGAGAGAGAGAGAGAGCTGTGGGGTTTTTCACACAGAGTGAAGAAAAGCAAAATATTTTCATCATAGGTTTGGTGCAAGGGTTGTGTCAGTGAGGCACCCAATGCCAAATTAGCACATTCAAGCTCGCTGAATTCGTATTGTTAGATCGTGTGAGCCTTATCTCCCTTCTACACTTCTTCCGCCTAATCCATGCAGCCTACATCTCTATCATCATATTGGATTTGCTGTTTAGAGAGGTGGTATTCTAAGACTTAGGTTTATTAATTTACGGAGAACCCCTAATTTGATCGGAGAACCCCCCCTCCCCCCCCCCCCCCCCCCCCCCCCCACGCTCCTTCACCACTTCCTTCAACAAAACTCAAACTTCAGCTTGGAGGTATAAATGGTGGTACAAGTTATTTGGTCCTATATGTTAATAGTAAAACTGGGTGCACAGAAGTGTGTGTGTGTGTGTGTGTGTGTGTGTGTGTGTGTGTGTGTGTCATTCATTTAATGTCTTTCCTCTAGTCGTGATATTAGACGATTAAAAAAGTGAGTAAAAGGATAAGACTAGTACGAGACTGAAAGTTATATGGTTCCAAGTATGCATGCATGTATGTGTGAATGTGTGTACACATATGGGTGCTTAGGCGGTTATTTGATACATATACATACTACATATATATATATATATATATATATATATATATATATATATATATATATATATATATATATATATATATACAAATTAGTTAGGCAGAATAATCTACCACTACAGATGTGAATGCTTATCTCCCCCTATTTCTTCGATCTAAGACGTACAATCAAGCTTTGTTTATGATTGAATATTTCTTGCAGTCATTGCAACACCGAGCTGCTCTGTAAGTCGCTGGAATGGTGCTCGGTTACTTATCCTTGGAATTTATTAGTCAATTGTAATTTAGTCCCTTGCGGATTCATTCCAAGAACTGGCCCTCAGCACTTGTGTCTTAAGAGGTTATCTTTTTATATTCTCTACTTTTCACAAGAAAATGTAGCTTTTTTGCTCTTTCATGATTTTCTTTTGCTTCTTAGGCATCTTTTGGTTGGTTTTTTGAAAACTCAACAAACATACTACGGCATCTCGCACCAGCCTTTTTCTGGGATAGCATTCTTCTTAAACCTGAAAAGGCAGAGGACAAATGAAACAAACTGTAGCGTTACCGGAACACGACGAAAAAAAACGTAAAATACTCAGAACGAAGTGTGAAATAACGCCCCTTTAATGCACGACACAAAATAAAACAAAAAATGTTCGGCAATAAGTGTTTCTCAACGACAAAACAATAAAAGCAGTACAGACATTAACGTACGCAATACTCCCCTTGTGAAGCCAAAGTGGTGAATGTTGTTTACCTTGCTTGAGAAAACGTAAAAGGTCAAAATGCGTCGTGTTTGGTCTTGTAATCTGTTTGTGCTTGCTGTCGGGTGGATTTCTTTTGAAAATGTATTTTTCTCGTTGTAAGTGTAGACGCGTGCAGAATAAAAGGCGTAAATATTAAAGCATTTTTTTTTTTTTAGAGAAAAGCGTTATTATCGAGCATTACCCGTTGAAAATATAAATACTGCATGTGCGCTAATTAAACACGTTTACTGCTTGTGGTTCTGTCACAACACCTATGAGGACCTGTTAGTCCTGAAATGATCAGATTACCCAATGATGGTGGTATGGTGAACAGCTCGCACAAGTATCAGATGCATAAAATCGTGAGTATGGATAAATAAACAAAAAAAAAAAGGAGCTGCAAACCTTTGCCATTTCGAGACTGGGGTCGTGCCCACACAATAGCCATTAAAACGGTTTAGAGTTGTTGGGATTGTATTTGAACATTGGAAGGAAAACTCCTTCGTGGTTCGAGGAGACTATATATTCTAAGGTTCACTCTTGCACAACAAGGATCTTGCACACAGTGTTAATGGGTTTGTCTCGGCGGTGCTGTAAAGATGACGATTTCGCAAACTGCATGCACAAAATCACATTTCGGTGCATCATTAGAATCGCTAGCCGACGTTAGAAGGCGCGGCGATGTCACTGTATTTATCGGTGTCCATCTTTGATTGGTAGAGAACTGCGATGTGTCAGCACGTCTAGTGGGGAAGAATACAGGATAGGCAAGACACGTTTGTAGTTAGTTGTTCTACTCTTGCTGACGAAGCTATGTTTTCTATCGCCTTTCATGCTCTAGTTTCAATTACCACTTGGGGTAAAGATGAAAAAAAATGTGACCCAAGAGCGAACGTGTTGATGTTTGTGCAGATCAAATTCAGACATCGGTTCCAGAAATATCATTACAGCATGACATGTTTGTTGTTTATAAACGTCTAAAAAAAAGATGTTGTAGATCCGCGAATAACCTAAAACTTATTCAATGTACACAGATATGTTGAAGATGTATTATTCACTGCGGATTGAGATCACAAAGTGAATTCAGAGGGCGAAAAAGTCGTGAGGGTAGGTGGATGTAATCTATACAGTCACTGTTTGGTGACATTTTCAGCACGAAACTTGCAACTTCAGGATCTGTTTGAACTTGGTAGACGGCCGCGATCTTCCAAGTCCCCTTCTGCTTCTCATGAGATAATCCTGTTCCTGGAACCACGTTTGTCTGCCAGGAAGCTGACTGAAGTTGTGCTGCGGTTCGTTGGCTTACAGACAACAACATACATGGATATAAAGATCCTGTGAACTTTTACGTATCACGTCTTTAAAATGCTGTATTTTGAGATCGGTTGCTTGGTTTCTATGAAGAACATGATTTGAAGTGAATCAAGTGGGATCTTTGGCAAAGTCTTTAAACGTTGTTGGCATAAACCAGTTTAAATCGAGCAGTTTCCACGCTGGCCGGATCATCAAGGCATCTACAGACATTGCTGTATATTTCTTATTGTACTTGGGAAAAACACATTTAAGGTCAATTGTTGTAGCAGACACATCATACAAGACACTTGCAAATGCCAGAGAGTGAGTCATTAACGACTTTGTTTTCAACGTTTATGAGTGTGTTCAAAACACAAACATTAAACACCCTTTTAAAGCAACATGATTTGAAATCCCTAACAATGAGATATAAAGAAGCCTCGTACAAAGTTTCTAATCGTGTGAAGTACAAAGCTCCTGTCTGTTCAGAATGTTCGACGATAATGGGTCACTAATAAGCCTTGTTTAAAGTTTCTGACTGTTTGAAGGATAGATGTCCTTTATTGACACAAGGGTCATGGATAGCCCAAATACCGAGGTTTGTTTAATAACGTTTCTGATTGTGTGAAGAGCAAAATATCTTCCACATCACAACAACAAGCTGGAATCTGAGGTTCATGGTCTTCAGCGTTTTGGTCTTCGTTTTGTGCTCACAATGACAGCCGTTACTGTTTTAAGAAGAGAAGAATAAAGAAGAATGTGGACGAAGCTCTCAGCTCTTTACATGTGTATACATCGCCAAGGAATTCATGAAGATGCTGATGTCGTTGGTTGAAAATTTGGTCGAATATTCATCGTCACCACTCGTGCACTTTGTTTTAGTGTCCTTGGCTTACAAGCTGAGAGCTCTCTAATCGTTGTGACATTGGTTTAAAGACGTTTGTATTATGACATTACAGCGATGTGGTTGTGTCGGATTGAACATTTTCAAATGATAGACAAAAAAAAATGTCGTTTAACGTTTTTCATATAAGGTCAGAGTGTCATTGCCTTTGTTCCAAGGAGTATTTGGTCTTTGGTCAAATGCGACCACTCACCAGAATGGTTGTACAAGGTGGTGAATTAATCTACTTGATTATCAACTGGGATTAAAAACAAATCTCTCGCTTTTTTTTTTCTTGCCATGCTCTCAGGGGTAGATATGCTCTCAGTATTCAAGCCAGGTTTGAGAGTGTTAAATACAGTTACGAACTTTCCAGTCATACCCTTTAGTGAAGAAGTCACTGAATATTAATGGTCCGAAAACCGCAATTAATGTTTTGAACGAAGCTTTTCATGCTGCGAATTTGCCATTTTCTTTAGATTGTAACCATACAATATACACAGCTAGAAGAGATAATAGTCACACTGTCCTTCCGGGTACTAAGATAAATGCTAGTCTAGAATCCATCCAAAATCGACATTTTGACGTGGTTTTCTCTCTCTCTCTCTGTCTCTCTGTGTGTGTCTCTGTCTGTGTCTCTGTGTGTGTGTGTGTGTGTGTGTGTGTGTGTTGTGTGTGTGTGTGTGTGTGTGTGTGTGTGTGTGTGTGTGTGTGTGTGTGTGTGTGTGTCTGTCTGTGTGTGTGTCGTGTGTTCTGTTTATCTGTGTGCTTATATAAGTGGTTTAAGTAGCTCAGATGTTGGAGTCATTCAGCTCTCTGTTTCTCTGTCTGTCTGTCTCTTTCTCTCTTTCTCTGTCAGACTCTGTCCCTGTCCCTGTCCCTGTCCCTGTCTCTGTCTCTGTCTCTGTCTCTCTCTCTCTCTCTCTCTGTCTCTCTCTCTCTCTCTCTCTCACTGTGAGTGAGTGAGTGTGTGTGAGTGTGTGTGTGTGTGTGTGTGTGTGTGTGTGTGTGTGTGTGTGTGTGTGTGTGAGCGAGACAGACAGACACAGAGACAGAGAGACAGACAGAGATAGAGGCACACACAACGAGAGACGAGAACTGTTTGGAAACCCTGACGGACCTACTTTGACCAGCCCTAACTCATTTATTAGACTACTTTGCACGCATCATTGTCTCTTAATGGGGTCATTTGACCTTTTCTGTCTGCAATCTCACGGAGATCATCGAACACTGTAATTGAACTGTTTCAGGCTGAAGATTATAGGGGGAACCAATGGCAGCAAGCGGTCAGTGACTTCTCTCTCAGACGAAGCCATGGAGCTTGCTTATGAAGAAACTCATGGGCTGGATAACACGAACGATTTTCTGAACATCTCGTTTCAGGACACTTGTGCTAGAATGGCCGTGTCGTTCCCCCATGTCTCACACGGAAAAGATACCAATACTGTCTAATTCTTTGAACAGACAGCGTCGGATTTCCTTTATATTTTTTTTTTATTGGCTGTTTCACCTTTGCAAGCCAGGTGATGCCGATCCGTTTTTTTTTTTTTTTTTTTTTTCTTTTCCCTGGAGATCGACATCTATGGCCTTCTGCCCAAATGGCAATGATGCCCTCTCTCTCTCTCTCTCTCTCTCTCTCTCTCTCTCTCTCTCTCTCTCTCTCTCTCTCCTCTCTCTCTCCTCTCTCTCTCTCTCTCCACACCTCTCTCTCTCTTCACTCTTCACCACACTCTCACACACACACACTTGCTTATCTTGCTTACTGTTTTTCTCCCCAAGTGTACTCACACATCTCCTGCTGCATTTTTTCTCTTTCATGTACATGTTTTGACTCTCTCTTTGTATCCTGGTCTTCGACTGTCTGTCTGTCTGTCTGTCCTCCCTCTCTCCCTCTCCCTCTCTCCCCCTACTCTCCTCCCCCTCCTTTTTCCTCCGTCTGCTCTCCTCTTCCTCTTTTTCTCTCCTCTCCGTCCTCTCACATTGTCTTGCTACTCTCTTTCTTCGTCCTCCTCCACTTCTTGTCCCTGGATCTCTCTCACCTTCTCTTCTCTCTCTCTCTCTCCTCTCCATGTCATTGTCCTCTCTCTCTGATCTCTGGTCTTCTGTCTGTCTCTCCTCTCTGTTCTCGTCTCTCCTCTTCTCTCCTCTCCCTCTCTCTTCCCCTCTCTCGGGTTGTTACTCCTCCTCTCCCTCTATCTCCCGCGCTCTCTCTCTCGTCACCTCCTCCTCTCATCTAAAGTTTTAGAATTATTATTATACATCTAAGGATTTTAGGTCGTTAAGCTCCGTCGCAAGTCGAACTGGAATGGGTATTAAATTGGTGAATCAACTTTTTTTGTATCTGCTGGACCTTTGAACCGATCTCTGCACCTTCTTTGTATGTATAGACATATTCAGAGTGAAAGGCATGAACATTAGGGAATATGTAATCCAAGTCTCTGATCATTAGTTCTGGAAACAAGTCAAGAACCAGCAACCACTATAGCTCGAAGAAATGGATCATTACAAAGAGTTCCCTGTTGCCAACTTGAATGCACTCATCAAAACCACTATTGCCCGTGTTTGTGTCTTCACACTTATCAGGACCTATTAGTCCTGAAATGACGAGTTGTAATGATAGTGTTAACTGTATAACTCGCGCATTATACCGTCTTATACATAAAACCATGATTATGGATGAAAAAAAAGATGAGGTACGTATGAATTGCAAAGATAAGTTCATGAGAGATGGGTGTGTGCCCTTACTGTAACCATTAAAACCGTTGGGATTGTGGAAGGAAAAGCTCGTTCCTGGGTGGAGGGGGACTTGATTCTGAGGTTCATTCCAGCGCGCAAGGAGCTCAACACAGGTTTTATGAGTCGCTCCCTGCGCGGCTGTAAACATGGTGATCTCGTAATATGCATGCAAAAGAATACATTCAATGCATCGACAGAGCCACTGCAGACGATAGGGGGCGCAGCGAGGTCACCGTATTTGTTGTTATCTTTCGTTAGCATGCGCACAACTACCACGTGTGTTCTAGTGGGGGGGGGGGGGGGGGGGGGGGGGGGGGGGGGGGGGGCATGCAGGATAGATAAGATGATCGCAGACTTTGTTGTTCAGCTGCTGTCGAGGAAACTACGTTTTCTACCGCGTTTGTTGGTTTGTTTGTTTGCCAGCAGAATCATGCAAAAAAAAAAAACGCCTGAACGAATCGGAATAACACTTACAGATCTGGATCACGGGTTTGTTCCAGGAATATGGTTTTCACAATCTTTGAGACTGTCAGATACAGTACCTTGAACATCTTTTGTTGTTCATTTCCATCTCATAACTCTGAATGATACCTTAAACTACTTGCGAGTGAGATTTGCCACTGATTTAGTTCACGGGCTCAACCCAGGTGAAAACACAATCGTCCCCGGGAGGAGGAGGGGGTGTTCAGTCACTGCTCAGTAACACAATTGAGCCAAAGAAACCCGCAGCTGTAAGACGTTTCTGATCTTGGTAGAGGTCTGCAAATTGAGCCAAAGAAACCTGCAGCTGCAGGATGTTTCTGATCTTTGTGGAGATTAGCGTTATCCAAAGTTCTCTTGTGTTTGTCATGAGATGATCCTGCTCTAGGTACCGAGTTAGTCCGACAGGGAACTGACTTAAGTCATGCAGCTCATTCCTTCTCATGAATGAGCATACAGGATCACAAACATTCCCGTAAACGTTGATACATGACACATTTGAAGTGCTGTATCTTGAGATTAATTTATCTATTTCTATTGTACAATAGTCTAATATGGAATATTTCATTTCTCTGGCGAGGGCTTAAAACGTTAATGGCATAAAAACGTTTTTTGAGTCGGGAAGAGGTAGTGTGCTGACAAATCCACTAAGGCAATAGTTGGCACAGCCGATTAATCAATTTCGTGTGAACGGGAAAACACTTTCAAGCTCAATTGTTATAGAGGAACATATCACAAGACATTCGAAAGTGCTAAACATTGAGTCATTAATGACACCTGTCATTATTTATGACTGTGTTAGGAACAGAAATATTCTAAGTCATTTTTTTAACACAACACAATCAGAAAAAAAAAAAACACTTATAAGCCTTGTCCGACGTGTCTACTCACCTAAAGGCAAGATATCCTTTTCTAATCACAATGTTTGAGGAAGGAATTCAAGCAAAAAGTCACTTAGAAGCCTTGTTTAATGTTTCTGACTATGTGAAGAGCAGATGCCCTTTACTGACACAAAGGTTCGTGAACGACTCAAAAGATGAGTCAAATAATAAGCTTTGCTCAATGTTGCTGAGTGTGTGAAGACTACAGTTTCTTTAACAGCACAAACACAACGAGCTGGGAGTCCAGCTCGTGGTCTTCAGTGTTTCGGTGTTCATTGTGTGCTCAAATGAGAGCTGTTAGTGCTTTTAGGAGAGAAGGAGATTAAAAAAGTGAACCAGGTTATCAGTTTCTTTCTTTGTGTCTCCGCTTCAAAGGATTCTTGTGATTTTCTTTTTTCTCCAAGTAGCCATCGTCGACCCTGGTGTATTTTGTTTCAGTGTCGTTGGCTTATAAGCTGGAAGATCCCTAATTGTCGTGCCATTAGTTTTAAAAAGATCTTTAGATCATGACACTGCAGCAGAGTGTCTATATTGGATGGTCACTGCGATTGATAGATAAAGTGTTATTCATTAGATTCGAAAATACTTGCAATGGATACATGATAGAATGTGTTATGAACATGTATTTCTAGCTTTAACGACTTGACACACAAAAAAGCAAAGAAGTTTAATTTTCTAATATTTTGTCTAGAATGGTTCCCCTTTCTTTAAAAACGACATCACGTGCCAGATCTATTTGAGCAGCTATACTGACTCAGAATCAAACGTAGTATTCAATATTCGAAGATAGGCTTTAATAAAACTCTGCCTGTCTATGTTATAAGATCATCGCACGTGGAGCACCAGCCTGTCTTTCTGATCTCTGCCGAATGCTGACATTCGTTCCTTCCGGTCTTCTTCTGATGGCCGTATATTTGGAATTCCTTTCTACAACTGAAAACAACAGGATTCTAGGACACTCTCCTTATCTAGGGCGACCATCCGGATCTCACAAGATTTCAACTACGACTTATCCACTCATTCCTGACTTTCAAGTCAGCCCTTGAACGTTATTTTAAACGCCAGCTGCACAACTTCAAGTTTATGTTCAAACGGGCCATATGCAGAACACCACATGGAAATTGCTTAATTGCTGACCGTTATTTGCACAAGCTACCTCCAATGGTTTGAACACCTGTATTATGCAATTGTGTACGCGTACCCATGTACGCATGAACGCATGCGCGCGCGTGCTTGCGTGCGTGCGTGCGTGCGTGCGTGCGTGCGTGTGTGTGTGTGTGTGTGTGTGTGTGTGTGTGTGTGTGTGTGTGTGTGTGTGTGCGTGCGCGCGCGAGCGCGCGCGCGCGCGCGCTGTGTGTTGTGTGTGTGTGTGTGTGTGTGTGTGTGTGTGTGTGTGTGTGTGTGTGTGCGTCTGTGTGTGAGTAATAGAAGTAAAGTAGTGACAGTAGCAGCAGCAGCAGCAATAGCAGCAGCAGCAGCAGCAGCAGCAGTAGTAGTAGTAGAACTAGTAGTAGTAGTTGTTGTAATAGTAGTAGTAGTAGTAGCAGTAGCAGCAGTAGTAGAAGAAGGAGGAAGGAGGAGGAGGAGGAGGAGTAGAGGAGGAGGAGGAGTGAACTCATTAGATGATGAAGACCATCACCGTCATGATCATGATGATCAGAATGATACCATTTTAAAAAGCTGAGCATTGTAAAACAACTTCAAATTCTTCCGATTTTCTGCAGAATGGACTCGATAATTTGCAGATAATACGATGCTGTAAATTAGGAAAAAAAATGGACCAGAGAGAGGGAGAGAGAGAGATAGATAGATAGATAGAGAGAGAGAGAGAGAGAGAGAGAGAGAGAGAGAGAGAGAGAGAGAGAGAGAGACCGACCGACTGACCGACCGACACCGACCAACCGACCGACCGACCGAACGACTGACTTAACGACAGATAGACAAAATTGACAGACTGACATACAGGCGCACTCAGAGAGAGAGAGAGAGAGAGAGAGAGAGAGAGAGAGAGACAGAGAGACAGACAGACACAGACAGACAGACAGACACATCCCAGGACGGAGTTGGGAAAAGAAGAAACGACAGAGTTTGGAAAGAGGTTACCTGGTCGATATGCTATTTTCATCTCCGTTCTTCTGCTCGACAATGGCTGACCGAATCAAGCACTGTGAAAAATGATAGCCGAAGCAGGGAAGACCACAACAGCACACAACAACAAACAAAACAAATAAATCACGTTCAGGTGGCTGAAGATCCTCTGACACACTGCATCAGTCTCTCAGTGAGATATTGGTGGGCCTGTCTTGGATGCTGCCCACAAAGAACGAAAAGCAACATGTTAGTGGACAGCTGAATGCACTCTCCTCCTAAGCACTCATCTGACCTCCGGCTGAAAGTGACCATGGCGGCTGTAATCCTAGACTGAACTGCGCCAGTCCATTTTTTTTTATTCCCTTCTTCTTCTTCTTTTCTTCTTCTTCTTCTTCTTCTTCTCTCTCTCTTCGTCTTCTCTCTATAGGCAGGGCATTCAATGCTTGAGCTGAATATCTTAGCTAAATCTCTCTCTCGTCTCTCTCTCCTCTCTCTCTCTCTCTCTCCTCTCTCTCTCTCTCTCTTCCACACACACCACACACACACCACACACACACACACACGCAAGTACTCACGCACGCATGCACCACACACGCACACACACACACACACCACACACACAAACACACACACACACACACACACACACACACCACACACACAACACACACCACAGAGAGAGATGAGAGAGGAGGGAGAGAGAGAGATAGCAGAGAGAGAGAGAGAGAAGCTGACAGAAAATGGAGAAATAAATAAATTATAAGTTGCTGTCCATAATATCAGAGAGAGAGAGAGAGAGAGAGAGAGAGAGAGAGAGAGAGAGAGAGAGAGAGAGGAAAATAACAGAGAGAAGAGAGACAGAGACCAGAGACAGAGAGACAGAGAGAGAGACAGAGAGGAGACACACAGACAGAGAGAGAGAGAGAGAGACAGACAGACAGCAGAGAGAGATAGAGAGAGAGAGAGAGAGAGAGAGAGAGAGAGAGGGATGGTGGAGAGCAGAGCAGGGAAAGGGAGTGGAGTGACAAACTGTCCCTGCAGGCTTGTAGTTTCGCGAATTTTCATTTTTAATGGCGTTTCATAGTTTTGCGTGCACACTGACGACGCTCCCTGCTTTTGTGTAGTGTGATAAATCTGTTCTGATTATGACATTCAGCTTTGATTTTACATACAGTGAAAGCACTTTCTTTGCAAGTGTGAGAAATGCACGAGAAAGAGAGAGAGAGAGAGAGAGAGAGAGAGAGAGAGAGAGAGAGAGAGGAGAGAGAGAGAGGGGGGGGGGGGGGGGCGCTAGGACACGGAGGAAGACAGGACAAGGAGCGGGGCTGGAGTCGTGCATTCACGTGACAAGTTAATTTCCAAATCAAAATTACCCTTGCTTTTGCACTCAGCTGAACGATCTGCTTAAAATGAGATATGCAAAGAATGAAAATCGTTGAGAGAGAGAGAGAGGGGGGGAGAGAAGAGGGAGAGAGAGAGAGAGAGAGGGGAGAGGAGGAAGGAGAGAGAGAGGGAGAGAGGAGAGAGAGCGAGAGAGAGACAGAGAGAGAGAGAGAGAGAGAGAGAGAGAGGGAGGGAGGGAGAGAGAGAGGGAGAGGGAGAGAGAGAGAGAGAGAGAGAGAGAGAGAGAGAGAGAGAGAGAGAGAGAGAGAGAGAGAGACAAACACACACGACACGAGCCAAATAATTTGTCATTTTTCTACCTCCGCTCTTTCACTGTAACTTGTCTGAATAAATCAGGCAAAATGAACACAAAAAAAAATAAGGAAAAAAAAAGAAGCAAACAAACACAAACTGCATAAGACCAGTCATGGATGGAAATAAGACCTGAAACATGTTCACAGGGCGAGAAATCTGCTGATACATGGTATTGGACTTTTGGAGACAGAAGAGCTGATTCTGATTTGACTTGTCTGCACTTTACAAGACAAAAATAAAAGCAAGCAAACAAAACAAACAAAAAAAAAAAAAACACAAAAAAACACGTTTATTAACAGCTCAATGCACCAGGTGATTGCAGACGAAGCGAATCATCGCCACGTGCAATCATCTGCACATTGTAATAAAGTGCCTGTTGTGGAAACAATCCCATAATCACCTTACGCCAATCAAACTCCTGAGTTCAATACAAGAACGCATGTGTTCGGGCGAAAAACACACACACACACACACCACACACACACACACACACACACACACACACACACACACACACACATTGGTCGAACAGCGGAATTGTAAAACAGATTAGAAATATTGAAAATCATTAGGCACAATGCGAGAGAGAGAGAGAGAGAGAGAGGAGAGAGAGAGAGAGAGAGAGAGAGAGAGAGAGAGACAGAGACACAGAGAGACAGACAAACCAGACACCACACACACACACACACACACAGACACACACACACACACACACACACGTACAGAACACACACACACACACACACACACACACACACACACACACACACACACACACACACACACATACCGAAACACACACATACGATACAAACACACACACATACAAACACACACACACACACACACACACACACACACACACACACACACACACACACACATACACGCACAAGTGGAGAGAGGGAGGGAGGGAGAGAGAGGAAGGGAGGGAGAGAAAGAGAGACAGACAGACAGACAGACAGACAGACAGACAGAGATAGAGACTCAGCAGCGACAGAGACAGAGATGGAGGCACTGAGAAGCAGATACAGAGACAGAAACGGAGAGAGAGAGAGAGAGAGAGAGAGAGAGAGAGAGAGAGAGAGAGACAGAGACAGAGACAGAGACAGAGACAGAGAAAGAGAGATACAGAGACAGAGATGAAATTGGGTAAAAAAAAGACATTGACGCCATGATAATTGTAAACAGATGGCTGTGCGTTCGACCTTAAAATTCAACTGCCCCAAAAACCTTAATTAATTGCTTTGACAATCTGAGAGAGAGAGAGAGAGAGAGAGAGAGAGAGAGAGAGAGAAGAGAGAGAGAGAGAGAGATGTTATTTTCCCACCTCCGTTCTGTTGCTTTTTAATGTCTAATTGAATCAAGCTAAAACGATCCTGAAAAACGGTTTGGATTAGGCCAGTGATGGAAACAAGAGATAATAAAACATGTTCACACGGCCAGGGATCCGCTGACACATTACATTAGTCTCTTGGTGAGAGAGGGGCTAGTTTGACCTCTGTTCACAGGTCACAAAGAAA
>JADBJO010003176.1:145000-150000 GCA_016801955.1 Conus betulinus | reverse complement strand
CTTTGTAACTGGGAATTCATCAGAGGAGTCCCCGTGATCCAGCCAGCATGCCATTGTGGAGCAGGTACTCCTTAATGATGAATTTATGGAGCAGCCGAACTTGACCACGATTCTTCACGACTGGAATGTAGTCAGATCTTGTTTCCCTGTCGTTGAAAGTGAACCTGCATGCTGCTTGTACCTTTGATTCCTTTGGGAACGCCTGCCATGGAAGTGTTGGTCGCAACCTGGCGCGTGAGTGCAATGGTTTCAGCGCCAGTGGAGGAGGATCTCTACAACACTTCTTGAAATAATTTGCCCATCTGTATAGAGTTGATTTCTTATCGATAGGCAGAGTTGCCCCATCTGCACTTAGCAGTGTAGAAGTATTTAAGCTGTTGCTATCTGCACTCTGCAGTATTTCCTCTGTATTGCTGTGACTAAAGCCCTGCCTCTCCGTGAGCTTTGCCTGCACCTTGCTTTGGTATGCTCCTTTCTCTTAAAAACAGAGGCACTGTCATGCTGATAAGCGATTGTGTGTCTCATGTACTTGGCATGAAGAAATTTGAGGATTCTCTTCTCAGTTTCATCAAAACGCTCTTCTTGTCTCTGTGTCTTCCGGCCAGATGATTGAATGCCACACTTTTCTTCAAATAGTCCTTGAATGCCACCTAGTCTTCATCCATTCAATCACCACCAAAGTTGTGTTAGTCCCGTGTGTTGTTTTTTAAGTCTTCACTGATTTTTTTCGTTTTGTTTCTCTCTCTCTCTTCTCTCTCTCTCTCTCTCCTCTCTCTCTCTCTCTCTCTCTCTCTCTCTCTCTCTCTTTATCTTATATATATATATATATATATATATATATATATATATATATATATATATATATTTGTTAAAATAGGATGGTAAAAGGAAGTTTTAAAATCAACAGATCTGTTTCGAGCGCTGGCTCTCGTCAGGATGGTTTTGGGTCGCCTACTGCCGTGTTATATGGCCTGATGTCACTGTTTACACGTGCGGATTGGTTGCACGTGTTGTTCGTTTTTTTTGGGGTTGTTTACAGTTCAGGGTGCGTTTTGCTGACAACGATTTCCATTTGTGCCTGCAGTTGTTTACTATTTCTACTTTAGTATTTAGGGTTGCTAAGTATGGTTTGCATAGTATTAACAATTTTTTCTGTTGAACATAGGTTGCATCTTTTTGAAAAGTTATTGTATGGTGATGCCCTTTTTATGATTTTCCCCGGGATATGTTATAGTTTATTTTCTTTTGTCTTTAAGTCTCCAAATATATTTGCTCAGTTCTGTTTGGTTTTTGTATTGTTTCTCTGTTGAATGACTGTTTATGGTTTGCGTACCTGGTTTTGAAGTGATTTTCAGTGATCCCTATGTATGTTTCTTTTTCATTTTCAGATGTCACAGTGGCTTGGTATACAATGTTGTTATAGAGGCATTTGTTGCTTAAGGGACACTGCTCTTTTTTAGCACAATTGCAGGATTTCCTTTCCTCACCCTTCTTTGCTGTGTTGCTTTTCATTTTGTTGGATGAATCAATTATATTTTAAGGTTAGGCATGCATGAATATGATAGTTTGATGGTGTTCTTGTTGAATATTTTGGACAATTTAATAAAATGAATTTAATGAAATAGTAACAACTGCAGGCACAAATGGAAATCGTTGTCAGCAAACGCACCCTGAACTGTAAACAACCTGAAAACCGAACAACACGTGCAGCCAATCCGCACGTGCAAACAGTGACATCAGGCCATATAACACCGGCAGTAGGCGTCCCAAAACCATCCTGACGAGAGCCAGCGCTCGAAACAGATCTGTTGATTTTAAAACTTCCTTTTACCATCCTATTTTAACAGATGTTGCTCCCAAGGGGTTGATTACTTTAAGAATTTTATTAGGCGTTTTAGCAGTAGTATATATATATATATATATATATATATATATATATATAATATATATATATATATATATACTGTGTGTGTGTGTGTGTGTGTGTGTGTGTGTGTGTGTGTGTGTGTGTGTTGTGTGTGTGTGTGTGTGTGTGTGTGTGTGTTTAATAAATAGAAAACCTAACTTTTTGATGTTTAGTCGCTAATTTACAGGGTTACCTTGTGGGCTCCACCTGGTGTGGACGTGCACAACGAATTTGGAGAGAATAAATAAGTGGTCAG
Source organism: Conus betulinus (assembly GCA_016801955.1). Lineage (NCBI taxonomy): Eukaryota > Metazoa > Mollusca > Gastropoda > Neogastropoda > Conidae > Conus > Conus betulinus. Next base: position 147,838 of record JADBJO010003176.1, on the reverse strand, counting down.
TTCATATCCCCCCTCCCCCGCTGATGCCATCATACATCCCCTCCGCAACCAGTATCCTTCCCCCCTTACATACATATGCGCATAACTCTATCAACGTTTTATGGGCTACAACTAGATACTACCAGAATGAACAGCGCCGCAAAAAAAATCAATACGAGGTGAAACAAAAGTAACATAACTATGGTTTACTCTCAGGCCACAACACACGTTGTTTATTTGAGTATTTGTGTGACCATTTTCTTTTTTCTGATACTGATTTCAACTTCAAAATTTTGCTTTGTTTGACTTGTGGTCCATTGGTTACTTAAACTTAACCTACTCTTTGTAGTGATTCTTTGCTGGTATATCTGCACCTCCGCACGAACACACCTACATTTCCACATTTAAACACACACACACACACACACACACACACACACACACACACACACACACACACACACTCTCTCTCTCTCTCTCTCTCTCTCTCTCTCTCTCTCTCTCTTATATACATACATACATATATACATACATGCATACATGCCCCCGCATAACCACTACAGGCACATACATACATACATACATAGCATACATACATACATAAGTGCATAACAAGAAATAGAAATGAAAGCGCTGCTGTTTGCATCTAATACCCATAACAACAACAGCATCAGCAAGAACAATGCAAACTACAAGAATAACAACAACAACAGACAACAACCGCTATTACTACTACTGCTACCACTACTACTACTACTACTACTGGCTGCTGCTGCTGCTGCTGCTACCGCTACTACTACTACTACTACTACTACTACTACCCTACCTACTAGTTCGTCATCATCAATCATTTTCTTCTTCTTTTTTCTTCTCTACCACGAACACAGAGAGAGAGAGAGAGGGAGAGAGAGAGAAGAGAGAGAGAGAGAGAGAGAGAGAGAGAGAGAGAGATGGAGGGGCTGCTGATGCTGATGCTGATATCTGATCGTTATACTAACCTGTCGTCATGACTCTTTCATCCCCCCTCCCCCCCCCCCCCCCCCCCCCCCCCCCCCCCCCCCCCCCCGCTCCATCCTCTTACGCCTTGTTCCCATCCTTTGTTCTTCCCTGTGCCGATGAAAGCCATATAATCAAACTTTCCGACCTGAAACTCCAGCAACAGCTGTAACTTAGCAAACAATGCTGCTGTTAGTGATCAGGGAATCCTCTTACCCTGCAGGGCAGACAGTGGAATGGCATGCCTGCAAATGGTCAGCCGCGCTGGGTCATTTTTTTTTTTTTTTGTTTTTGTTTTTTTGTTTTTTTTGCTGTCTAGCAAGTCACCAGACCACACATCAAACAGATGCCTGCATTTACCGCGTTGGTGATCCCAGCATGACGGCTGGCTTCATGGAAATGGTTTTGTCAACAGATGAGAGGGAACATCGTTTTTAGACAGAAAGTCTTTATGCTGCTAACTGACTGGACAAACACTGTGCCTGAATACCTGAATACATTAGCTTAAAAACAAAGAAAGAAAAGAAATATATATATAATATATATATATATATATATATATATATATATATGTATGTGTGTGTGTGTGTGTGTGTGTGTGTGTGTGTGTGTGTGTGTGTGTGTGTGTGTGTGTTGTTGTGTGTGTGTGTGTGTGTGTGTGTGTGCGTGCGTGTGTGCGTGCGTGCGTGCGTGCGTGCGTGCGTGTGTGGACTGATTCAACAAGGATGAACTTTTGAACTGCATGATGATGATGATGATGATGATGATGATGATGACGACGATGATGGTGATGTTTTGAACGTTTTGGCCTGCTAAAATACAATCTCCTTCAAATGCTTCTAATTTGCTATAGTATGGAATTGATAACTTCTCAGACACACACACACACACACACACACCACACACACACACACACACACCCCATGCGCGCGCGCGCACGCGAGCACTCACTCACCACACACACACACACACACACACACAACACACACACACACACACACACACGTCACAGACAGGGGTAGAGCTGGAAAAAGAGAACGAGAGAATTAAAGAAGAACGGTAACCTGCTCTTTTCCACCTCCGTTCGTGTGCCCAACACAAGCTGACCAAGTCAAGCTGAAAACAACACAAAACAAACTTAATAAAACAACACGAAAATAACACAACCCCCCCCCCCCCCCCCCCCCCCCCCCCCCCCCCCCCCCCCCCCCCCCCCCCCCCCAAAAAAAAAAAAAGCTGTAAAAATGTTATTAAAGCAAGGAAAACAAACACCAAACAAACAAACCACGTTCTCGTGGCTGAGGACCCTCTGACACATGGCATTAGTCTGTCAGTGAGATGCTGGCGGGCCTGATGTGGGCGCTGTTCACAAACAACGAAAAGCATCCCGTCAGGCGACAGCTGAATGACCTCCATGCCCGGGTTTTTTTCACTTTTTTTCTTATCCCCCCCCCCCCCCCCCCCCCCCCTCTGTCTCTCTTTAACTCTGTCTATGTCTCTCTCTCAGTCTCATTTTCAGTATCTATCTTTTGAGGAATGTGCGTTCATGCCCAAGCTAAATATCACAAAGGACACACAGGCGCGCGGGCACATGAACGCACTCTCCGACACACGCGCGCACACACAAATGCACACATCAAGTACATACACACACACACACAGGTAAATTTCCTATCCATAGTGTCACATAGAGAGAGAATTCAGATCAGAGTAACCCCCCTTGCCGATGCGGTGTTTTCTTCATCTATGCGTTTTTACACAACAGCTGTCTACGTTCCCCCTCGATGAGAGTCTGCAAAAAAAAGCGACCCGTTTGGCACGTGTATATGTTGCATTGAAAGTGTACTGGCGTGGAAAGTGTAC
>JADBJO010003176.1:127500-135000 GCA_016801955.1 Conus betulinus | reverse complement strand
AAGATGCAATGATGTTTCAGATTTCTGTTTTATTCTACATATAGCGCTTAGATGTAGACCCTGTGATGTCACAGTTGAGACTCCCATTTAGTTGGTTTTATCGCTACTACTATGTAAAAACAGTCTGTTACATAAAATTTTATCAGCACTGCTTCATGTGAGACCACGGCCTAATGATAAAACATTCTCTGTCTGTCTGTCTGTCTGTCTCTCTCTCTCTCTCTCTCTCTCTCTCTCTCTCTCTCTCTCTCTCTCTCTCTCTCTCTCTCTCTCTGCGTATGTATACAGGCATCTGAATGTGTACATGCGTGTGTGCATGTGCGTGCACGCACGGGCGTGTGCGCGCGCGCGTGTGAGTGTCCGTGTGTGTGTGTGTGTGGTGTGTGTGTGTGTGTGTGTGTGTGTGTGTGTGTGTGTGTGTGTGTGCTTTTATTGTTTCACACGGACATACGCTAAAAAAGTGAGAAGGAGCGTGATTGTGTATGAGTGCGTGCGCGCGCGCGTGTCTGTGTGTATGAGAGAGAGAGAGAGAGAGAGAGAGAGAGAGAGAGAGAGAGAGAGAGAGAGGAGAGAGAGAGGAGTGACAGAGAGGGATAACTAGAGACACAGTGATAGATGTAAGATGACGTGCGCGAAAAGGTGTCTGTGTGTGAGACAGACAGATATAGATTAAGATGACCGACAGACAGAAAAGGAGAGGGAAGTAGTAGGAGGAGGAGGAGAGAGAAGAGAGAGAGAGAGAGAGTAGAGGAGAGAGGAGAGAGAGAAGAGAGAAGAGGAGGAAGAAGAGGAGAGAAGAGAGAGAGAGAGAGAGAGAGAGAGAGAGAGAGAGAGAGAGAGAGAGAGAGAGAGAGGAGAGCTTCCACACAATGAAGTTGACGAATGCAGGCATTTGCTGCTGATTGAAACCCAAGCCGATAAACAAACCAAGGAAGCGGTGGGCCCCGCTGACATTTCACGTTACTCACCAGACAGGGGATACCTCTGCTGGCTGGCTGGCTGGCTGGCGCTATTCATGGAACTGCAAAGCCCTGACCTTCAGTCAGCTTCCCTGGCGTGGCCAAAAGCCTGGTGACAGAGTCACGCCTTTGTGTTGGGGGAGTCACGTGCTGTGTAGGGGGGTCATTGATCTGAGTAGCTGCCACGCCAAGCTCTGGGGAAATGTCGACATGTCGGATGGGAGCACGAAAAACAAAGCAGTAAACAAATCCATGAATAAGGCAGAGGATATGTTGCAATGCCTTAGAGGCCAAAACAAGTTGTGTTATTGATCAATCAGTGACAAAGTTCGGAGAAGAGAGAGAGAGAGAGAGAGAGAGAGAGAGAGAGAGAGAGAGAGAGAGAGAGAGAGAGAGAGAGAGAGAGAGGGCAAATGCATAGAAAGATATCAGTATAGTGAGCGGGTAGGCAAAATGAGTACTTTTGAGGTGGAGGGAGGGGGCGGGGGGAGGGGTAGGGGGAAGGATGGACAGAAAGACTCAGTCAGACAGGCACACATGGACGGGCGGATAGACAAAAAGTAACCCAGTTGACGGAAGACAGGGGTGGACAAAAAAAAAAGTGTGCAGAAAGTACACTAAACATAGGCAGCGATGGACTAGAGGATAGAGAAGCGACGAGGCGCATGGATATACCTGGAATGTTCCATAGCGCTCCTGCTGTTTGAAATACTCATGGTGTGGAACCTAGGATGCTGTGACCCCATTTTTATGTGAGCTATCCCTGTCGTAAATTGTTGACACTCCACGCTCCATCTTCATTGTGACACACTGCCGCATATCCAAATGTATATGACACGTATTTGCCAAGGCCCTATGTCTGTTAAATATTATAACAGACTCAAAATTCTCTGCAAAGTATGAGCATGCGACGCTTCTTTCAGGTCAAGTCTAAATGCACGGAAATGTCGATTCACAACGGTAAAATTTCGCATCAAGTCCTATTGCATCAGTCACATTTCGTGTAAAGTTTTCAGTCTCGGGGTATTGTTTCATGGCTGAAATTATGCTATGAAATTGAGAGGCTTTTGCTGCATGAGGGTATACCTAGTTTATGCTGTTACGCATTTCACCTGTCTAAATTTGTCATCCACTATAGAGGCAACAAAAGTTTCGATGTGTTGAAAACTTTGTACAAAGCCAGTTACGGAATCCTAAATAACAACAAAAAAAAAAAAAAAAAAAAAGGAGTTCTGATTTCTTTTTTAGGCGAATGCCGATCTTTAAAAAAAAAATGGTGTTGTTTTCCGGTCCTTTTTATGTAAACCTTTACAGACCCAATCACCTCGATTATTGCAATTATATAACACTTTCGTCGTCGATGAAAAAAAAGACAAATGTCAAAGGAAAATGAATGTGAGTGTGTGCCTGTCTAAGATGCGTTTTCTCTGTATCTAATTATCTCCATCTAATTCCCTCCTCCTCCTCCTCACACACACACACACACATACACACGGATATGAAAATACAGCTGCAAGCAAAAAATAAGATGATAAAAGGAAGTTTTAAAAACGACAGATCTGTTTCGAGCCAGCGCTCTCGTCAGGATGGTTTTGGGGCGCCTACTGCCGGTGTTATATGGCCTGATGTCACTGTTTGCACGTGCGGATTGGCTGCACGTGTTGTTCGGTTTTTTGGGGGTTGTTTTTACAGTTCAGGGTGCGTTTGCTGACAACGATTTCCATTTGTGCCTGCAGTTGTTTACTATTTCTACTTTAGTATTTAGGGTTGCTAAGTATGGTTTGCATAGTATTAACCATTTTTCTGTTGAACATAGGTTGCATCTTTTTGAAATGTTATTGTATGGTGATGCCCTTTTTATGATTTTCCAGGATATGTTATAGTTTATTTTTTTGTCTTTAAGTCTCCAAATATATTTGCTCAGTTCTGTTTGGTTTTTGTATTTTTCTTTGTTGAATGACTGTTTATGGTTTGCGTATCTGGTTTTTGAAGTGATTTTCAGTGATCCCTATGTATGTTTCTTTTCATTTTCTGATGTCACAGTGGCTTGGTATACAATGTTGTTATAGAGGCATTTGTTGTTTAAGGGACACTGTTCTTTTTAGCACAATTGCAGGATTTCCTTTCTTCACCCTTCTTTGCTGTGTGGTTCATTTTGTTGGATGAATCAATGATATTTTTAAGGTTAGGCATGCATGAATATGATAGTTTGATGGTGTTCTTGTTGAATATTTTGGACAATTTGTGTTCTTTTGGGAAGGATGCTGTCAAAATTTTGAAAAATTCTTTCCCTAGGTTTGTTTTTACTCGTCCATCATATGGAGGGTTGTACATGTGATTTTCCTTTTCCTGCTTTTTTTGTTTGTTCATGTTGTTATCTGGGTTGTATTGTAGTTTGTAGCTGTAACCACTTTTTTGCAATGCCTCTTGGTATTCTGCTGCTGCGTTGTTGAATACTCTTTCATTATGTGACAGATTAGATAATCTCTTGTTTATGCCATTGGGTATGGTTTTTAGTATAGATGGTGGGTGGTTGCTATTGATGTTTACATAAATGGGTGTGTCATTAGGTTTCTTGTATGGTTTATATATGTGGTTGTTGAGGTCAAGTGTTATGTCTAAGTAGTTCACTACCTTTTTGTTTGCTTCGATGGTGATTTTTAAGTTATAGTTTTGGAAAAATTTTGCATAGTTCTTTTTTCTTGTTTTCAATGGTTCTTGGATTGTTGTTTAGCGCGGCGAGGCCGTCACGTGCAAACAGTCCGCACGTGCAAACAGTGACATCAGGCCATATAACACCGGCAGTAGGCGCCCCAAAACCATCCTGACGAGAGCGCTGGCTCGAAACAGATCTGTCGTTTTTAAAACTTCCTTTTATCATCTTATTTTTAACAAATATATATATATATATATATATATATATATATATATATATATATATATATATATATAATTTATTTTTATTCATATATATATTTTTTAAAAACTAGATTACACTGTCTAAAAAGGTTTCTGCATCCATACATGGACGTTTGTCCCACATCCAAATTGAATGTGAAACAAGGTCGCAGTAGTCATATTTCACAGCGTCAGCATTTCATAATGTCATGACCTCGTGAAATATTGTCGTCATACCGGCCACGTTTCGCAACTTCGTTTTTTGCATACGACACCCCGCATCCTTACAGTCACGTCCTCGTGATAAACAACAGGTAGTCTGTCGAGTCCATTGATTAACTGGCAGTAGAATGCAGTGGCACACATTTTGTGAGAGTGTTCCCTCATACCTACATTGCCCATTTTTATTTTCTTATTCTGTTATGATTGACCGTGCCCCTCAACCCCCACCCACCCCCTCCTGACACACCCCCCTCCCCCCTCCAACCCCCACACCCCGTGGCTCTACCCCCACGCCAGACGTTGTGGCTCACCAGTACACAAGTATAACCAGGTGTGTATGGTGGAAACTCCTGCCCTCGCAGTCTGCATGCAAGTAGTTAATATCTGATCTCGTCATGAGGCAATCCACCAAAAAGAAACTCGTCACTTGTCCAGAGTCACTTCGATGGTGTTCACAGTGCGTCTTTTAAGCCACCGTATGATGATGATGATGATGATGATGATGATAATAATAATAATAATAATAGTATCATCATCATCATCATCCATCATCATCATCCTCCTCTCCTCTCCTCCTCCTCCTCATCCTCATTATTCTCGTCCTCATATTATTATACTATCATTATTATTATTATAGCTATTACTAATGTATAACAGCACCGTATAGGTAGCAGCCAGTCATGGCCGTAAAAAAAAAATGACTTTGTTGGGAACCGAACTCATGACCTGCCAACCAGCAAGTATTGCAACGTTAACCACTGTACCACATTGGGTGATCCCTACCTTTATTATGCTGCAAGAACCCATTCTCGCTGTGCCCGAGATTACTCGATACTACTCACTCACTTTAACTGTCACTGTCTAGAAGGTGCTTTAGCGTGATTCAGCTCCCATATGCAAATCGTTACTTCCGAAAGTAGCAGGGAATCAATGCTGTTTAATATTCTGTCATATAAACCAGAAAGTTGTAGACATCGAGTTGAAATACGAACTTTCGCGATGGGATGTTTCATCTGAAAGGGGGTGTGGGAGGTGGGTGGAGAGCGAGAGTGTTGAACGGCGTTAGAAGGAAACATGATTGACAGAGGGAGGAGAGGGAGGACTTGGAAATGGTTGGGAGGGGGGGGGGGGGGGGGGGGGGGTCAAATATCAACGATTGAACGGAGCTGAAATCCAATTAAAGAGTTTTACTCCGTGGACTTTGTAAAACGTAAGTCTTTATTTTCACAGAAGGAAAATTTGATTTTCTTTAGTTATTTCTCCCCTTAAGTCCGTGGGAGGCAAATAAGAACTTTCTTTGAGAATGCAGTGAAGATTTGATATAGAAATAAAAGAATGACATTTCTCGAAGCTTCGGTTGTAGACCGTCCTTGGGACTAATGGCATAAAAAGACGAATGATGACGAATAAACGTATATACGAGAGTGCACGATTACGTGCCTAATGGTTTGTGTGTGTGTGTGTGTGTGTGTGAGTGTGTGTGTGTGTGTGTGTGTGTGTGTGTGTGTGTGTGTGTGTGTGTGTGTGTGTGTGTGTGTGTGTGAGTGTGTGTGTGTTCGTACGTGCGTTCGTATGTGCGTGCGTGTGTAGGTGCGTGCGTGTGTAGGTGCGTGCGTGTGCGTGCGAGCGTGCATGCGCGCATGCGCGCGCGCGCGCGCGCGTGTGTGTGTGTCTGTGTGCGTGCGTGCGTGCGTGCTGCGTGCGGCGTGCCTGCTGCCTGCCTGCCTGCCTGCCTGCCTGCCTGCCCTGCCTGCCTGCGTGTGTGTGTGTGTGTGTGTGTGTGTGTGTGTGTGTGTGTGTGTGTGTGTGTGTGTGTGTGTGTGTGTGTGTGTGTGTGTGTGTGTGTGTGTGTGTGTGTGTGTGTGTGTGAGAGAGAGAGAGAGAGAGAGAGAGAGAGAGAGAGAGAGAGAGAGAGCAAACGTCGAGGAAGAGATAGGGCAGAGAGCGATAGAGGATAGGAAGGAATCTTTTGTTTGGAATAGGGCCCCTGTATATGAAAGACAATAAAATGGAGGGCGGGATGTTAGCAATCCCCATGGAAATAGGCCCATGCGGATTGTCACCTAGGTATGTGTCCATGTGTATTCACACTTGGTTGGTGATAGTGATATTGTGAGCGTATATGCTTTATTTCCTGACTATGTGGATGGGGGTGTGAATAATATAAAGATGCTGGGATGGGGAAATGTGTCAGTGTGTATGTGTAGTGAAACTGAAGACGGGGAGAAGGAAGAGCAGAGGAGGAAGGGGTGGAGGTCGGGGGGGGGGGGGGTGGATGGGCTAAGACCTAGAATGATTGCAGCTGGAAAAAAAAGGTCAGTGGTGGCATTGAGTTTGTCAAGAATCGTGGTGCCAATGCGGGAGATGATTTTGGATTCCATGGTCTTTGTTTTCCGGAGCTGAGGAGCGGTTTTTTTTTTCCAGACAACAGTGATAGCGATATGGCTCTGGCTGTGGCAATCACCATTCAAATGGATCGCCACCGCCGTTGGGTCAGATAGCTGGATCGCCCTGAAGTACTACTCTACGAAGCGTTCGTTGAGGGGCGCGATATGTCTTCTCTGCACACAAGTTTGAGCAGAGGCTGCATCTCAGTACATGCACCAAGTTGGTGGACTGGCAAGTGAAGCGGGGATTCACATGGGCACCACACTGAAGAAAGCTCACGAGGTCACCCCCCCCTCTCCCCCCCCCCCCCCCCCCCCCCCCCCCCCCCCCCCCCCCCCCCCCCCATCCTGTCGGATGTGGGCTGAGGACAGTTTCTGTTTTGTCGTCCTCCCTCTCCCTCCTTCAGCAGTTCCCTGCACACACACACACACACACACACACACACACACACACACACACACACACACAACACACACACGCACACACACACACACACACACACACACACACACACACACACACAAGCACGCACGCGCGCGCGCGCGCGCGCGCACGCACGCACATACGAACACATGCAGGCACATGCACATGCATGCACGCATGCACATGCACACGCACGCACGCACGCACGGAAGCAAACAAGACGGCAAGTGTGCACGCACGAAGACACACACGCACTCTTTGAGAGAGAGAGACAGAGAGAGAGAGAGAGAGAGAGAGAGAGAGAGAGAGAGAGAGAGAGAGAGAGAGAGAGAGAGAGAGAGAGACAGACAGACAGACAGACAGACAGAACAGACAGACGAAAGAACGAATTTTCAGGATTTTAAGCCGTGCATCCTCTTTCGCAAACTAGTGCAATGCACATTAACAAAATGCGACAGGATCTCACTGACATGAAAACCATGACATTTTCCTCCAAGTGCCTGGCATGTCACACAGAGAGAGAGAGAGAGAGAGAGAGAGAGAGAGAGAGAGAGAGGAGAGAGAGAGAGAGAGAGAGAGAGAGAGAGATTCCTGTCTGGTTTTCTTTCCG
>JADBJO010003176.1:107500-122500 GCA_016801955.1 Conus betulinus | reverse complement strand
AGAGCAACGAGCTCTGATCTTCTTATTGCGCCATTACGGCTGGCTGGCGCGCCAAACCAAGAGTGGTTAGCTTATATTTACTGCAGTTGGTCTCAGGAGATAACCCCGTCACCAGACACATGGGTTATTGGTGAATCTATAGAGGACAGGGACTGAGGTAGAGTGTTCCCAATCGCAATTTCCTCGGCTAACTTTGCATCGCCTAAAAGACGAAGCACCACGAAGACTCAACGGATTAATGAATAAAGAGTGAAAGAAAATGATAGCCTATAAACGTTCAATTTGTCAAGATGGACCATCTTTGTTCATATTATAGATAGATTGACAGACAGACAGACAGACACACAGACAGAGAATGAGACGCTTAGTCACATAGATAGATAGATAGATAGATAGATAGATAGATAGATAGATAGATAGATAGATAGATAGATAGATAGATAGATAGACAGAGAGCTACATAAATAAATCTATCTGTAGATGGATGGGTAGATAGATACACAGATACATACATACATACATACATACATACATACAGATACATACATACATACATACATACATACATACATGCATACATACACACGTGCATATATATACACATAGATAGATAGATAGATAGATAGATAGATAGATAGATAGATAGGTGCATAGATAGAAAGGTAGAGAGACAGACAGACAGACAGACAGATAGATGCATATATGTGTAGATAGATAAACAGAGAGATAAAGAGACAGACAAACAGACAGACAAACAGACAGACAGACAGAGACGAAGACAGAGAAGACATACAGACAAACAGTCAGATAGACAGACAGACAGACAGACAGGCAGACACACAGACACACAGACAGAGACAGAGACGCACAGAGAGAGAGAGAGAGAGAGAGAGAGAGAGAGAGAGAGAGAGAGAGAGAGAGTCAGAGAGACACACACACACACACACACACACACACACACACACACACACACACACACACACACACACACACACACACACACACACACACACACACACACACACACACACACACACACACACACACACACACACACACACACACAAAACAGCCACCCACCACCACCACCACCACCAGCACCACCACCACCACCCAACCTCCTCCTTACCATATTTTCTCGCTGTCTTTCAGGGAAACATGCCCAACAAAATCGATGGTGGAGTAGCAGCGCTCAGGAACATGCTTTTATGACGTGTTTTGCCGACATGCTCTGTCTTTTTTTTTTTCATCCTTTTTTTTTTTTTTCTCATGCCCTATTCCACGCCTGTTGTCTGGGATGGAGGATTTGTCACATCCTTCTATCGATTCCGTCGTCTAGACGATACTCCGTTAGTTTCTGTAGTCCCCTGGAGGTAATAAACGTTTATCTGGAAAGGCGCAGAGCAGAGCAGATTTAGAAATGTCTTACTGGCTATTTTGTGATTTGTACTCCCCCCCCCCCCCCCCCCCCCTTTTCATTCAGTCTGAGACCTTTTCTTCAGTCTGAGACCTTGAGTAGAGAGGGGGGAGGATATGATAAATGTTGCAGCTTTCAGAACTCGATGGAATACTTCTGGGGAGCAGACAGGACAGTAGGAAAAAGGACCCGGAGGTTGCGGACTGAGGGTGAGGTGCGGGTTGGTGGGTGGAGGGGAGGATGGGAACCTCATATTGCCAGCCAAGCACTTTCTGAGGAAAGGTTAGATAACCTTCGTAATGCATTAGGTGAACTTTGTGATGAAAACGACACAATTTGACGATTCAAAACAACGAATGCAGATTATTTGTATGGCCTGCTGTACAAGAAGAAGAAGAAGAAGAAGAAGAAGAAGAAGAAGAAGAAGAAAGAAAAAACTTTGAATGTCACAGTCTTCAACAAGAAACAAAGAAACAGTAATACATCATTCATTGTGTTGTTGCTTGTCTCGATTTCCTGTTCTTCCCATCGCTAACCAATGCTGATGCTAGTGCTAAGACCTAAATTATTGTTTGAATTGATGTTATAAATGTGACACTGGTATTGTTGTGTGTTCAAGAGAGAGAGAGAGAGAGAGAGAGAGAGAGAGAGAGAGAGAGAGAGAGAGAGAGAGAGAGAGAGAGAGAGAGAGAATCCCCGTGTCTTTATATACTTTCCTCATTGCGTGTTGCCAAATTCCCATCCCAGTTTCCCCCCCTCTCATTGATCCAGACTTTGTCAATGGCAAAAACATGTGCCCACAGTACAACATGTCTTTTCTGTCATGATCATAATTGATATTTATGCTTTTTTTTCGTGAGGGCAGGATGAAAAAAAAAAGCTATAAAGCTTGTTCTTTAACCCTCAGTAAAGATAATTTGACTTGGATTGACTCCACACAGAGAGAGAGAGAGAGAGAGAGAGAGAGAGAGAGAGAGAGAGAGAGAGAGAGAGAGGTCATTTGGTCTTCTCCGCTTTCTAATTATTTCTTACCAACTGTCCTTCAAAGTTTGTCCCCTCTGGCTGATCCAAACTTGGTCTTATTGCAGTGAAGAATGAGAGGTTAGTGGTGGCGGAAAAGCGAAACTTACTGAGTTCTACAGTGTAGAGGTGTTGATTTGGCCACTTCAGGAAACTCTTTAGTTTGGGAGAATTACACGATTTCCCCTTCACCTCCCTAGCGGACAATCCTCCCGGAAACACGTCACCTTTTGTCGACGAAAGGCTTTATTTATTTGATCCTGCTACAGCGTGTCTGTTTCCATCAGTTCTAGTGCCAGGCCTTGTTTGGTGCACTTGCTAGAGTGTTGACGAATGGTAGCTGGAATAGAAAACCCAAGTAAGTTCTGAAAAAAAAAAAAAAAAAAACCTGATTGCGGAGAAGTTATAGGCTGCTTAGAATAAACCGTTTGCTTCTTGTTACACTTCATGTTAAAAACACACCAGCAGCTAATGGTATGACGTCACAATGTTTGAGCTGCTGAATTCACACGAATCATCTCATAGACTTCGATAATCAAATAAAACCAACCATAAAAACAAACAAACAAACAAAAACAAACAAACAAGCAAAAAAAAAGCAAAAAGAAAAGAAAAGAAAACAAAAACAAAAAAATGAAAACACACAAACACACAAACGAAGACTTCAGCATCATATTTTAGATCCTCTTTTAGTGTTAAGTCCATTGCGATTACTTTGAGAAACATGCCATCACAGCCTGAGTTTGATCGTTTCCAAACGTTGAGCAAAATGGAAGGCATGTTTAAATATGTGTTTAAGTGATTATCTTAGGGGGGATTCTTATTTGCTTAGAGCAGCTTTACACTTTTATTTTCTTTACTTTAGCGTTAGTACAATTTGTTTGTTTTACCTATGTTCATATAGCATGTTCTGTCTAAATATCTCCCTCTCCCTCAAACGAAGCTCCCCAATATCCTATAGACCCACATCCCTTCACTCCTTGTACCCCCACCTAAAGGAATTATGCTTTACCAAAATCCTAAGTTATACGTATCTATCATTATTGCAGAGATAAGGACATTACCTTTACGTGAGAGTGTGCAGAGACAACTTAGTAGTAAAGATGCCAGGCTAGCTTTGTTCCTTAGGTATTCAGTTTGTTGCTGGACGTCGCAAACTGGATTGCACTGGTGTTCAATGTGGCGTTGGCATTTTCTCGCTTATATGAACATGTTCTTGTGATGATGTGAGTGTGGAGTGAAGAGACCTTTTCCCGTTCTCTGAGGATCATTATGTTCATCACTTACATTACCAGAGCTAAATGGTGACGTCAAACCTGAACGTAACACGTAGCAGCTTGGAATGGGTGTGTCAATTTTCAAGGTGAAAAAGTCGTGTATAAATGTACATTTGTGTTGGCAGCTTTCTTCTGCTGCAGCTGCTGTTACGTTATGTTAGGTCGGGTATTATGTGCAAATTTGAAGTTTTTTCCCCACTTTCGTTTTGAGGGATGGGAACTGGGTGGGGGAGATATGTGGTAGATATGGGATGGAGGGTATGGGTGAAAAGAGGGAAGTGGGGGGTTCCTTCTTTGTTTCGTGCGCCTTTAATAAGAAGACAACAACAAGCAAACAAAGACAGAAAGAAACAGACGACAACAACAAGAACAACAACAGCAGCAGCAGCAGCAAGCAGCAGCAGCAACAACAACAACAACAACAACAACAACAAAAAACAGAAAACGGTGAGGTAAGAAAAAGGAAGAAGGAAAAAAAACGTGATAGGGAATGAAAAAAAAAAATTCACTTTATCTTCAAAATGAATGAAGCTGATTCAAATAGGTACATTTCAGAGAGAGAGAGAGAGAGAGAGAGAGAGAGAGAGAGAGAGAGAGAGAGAGAGAGAGAGAGAGAGAGAGAGAGTGGTGACACTTTGATATTTTATTATCATTACCAAATAGGTCTTTTGACAAAAAGGGGGGGGGGGGGGTGGCGTAACAGAACAGTTGCTTTTCCCTCTTTAGTACACATTCATTCGCAGTGTGTATCAAAATCAAGGGTTAACCAAAACAAATAAAATCGCAACATTTCCTTATGTCCTCATACACAGCATTGTGTTTACTGTAAAAAGAAATTGAAGTGTCCATTTTGCGAAGGAAGACTCCCAGGGATTGTGTAGGCTTGGGGATACTCGCACTCTTTGACCTTTTTTTTTATCTTCAAGAGAGTGGATTTTGGTCATTTGTCCATATGGAATAGATCGAGAGTGTGTATTCAGTATGATCTAATCGACGTGGAAAGAACCAATACAAACGTCAGCCACAGCATTTTTGTTTTATTAGCTTGAAAATTTTTTCTAGGTATGAATTCGTCAGCATTGTTCATTTAAAACAAAAAGTATTTTGCTTTACCCTGAGTACAATTCTGTCTCCCTGGGAGTTTTCCTGGCAGCCCATGACTGCGCCAAAAGTCATAATCAAAGTGTGTTAGTCTCCAGAATGGGGCTAGGAAATCGAGATGTGTTGTCAGTGTCAGACAAAGCCATCGAGAGAATTTAGGAGACCGGTATTAAATCCAACGGTGTCTTTATTGATTACCGCTGAATCTAATCCCACATTTTTGTTAATGCATTCGCCATGTCTCTTCCCAGCATGACGCGCGATAAACATCAATGTTTCTTCATTCCGTGCTGAAGAGAAACACGATTTTGATCTTTTGATTATGCCTGCATCGCAGGCTGGTACTTCAAACGAAGAACGGTTATCTGATATTTACGGCACTTAACATCAAGAGATAACCGCGAGTCTGGACAAATGGAAAGTTGATAGATCTTTAGAGATTAGGAACTGGGGATAAGTGTCAACAAGCAGCGATATTCTCTAGAGTAATTTTACTTCCCCTAAAAGACGAGTCTCCCACAGACTGACCGATTAGTGATAAATAGCAAGTAAAATTTGAAAGAAAACAATAAAACTATAAGCGTTAAATGTGTTATTATAGAACGACTTTTTAAAAGTTAGAGAGAGAGAGAGAGAGAGAGAGAGAGAGAGAGAGAGAGAGAGAGAGAGAGAGAGGGGCATGATAAGAAGATCAAATAGCCGTCCTCTTTACGCAATGAAGAAACTTTGAAAGTTTATAGTGTGCCATGCTAGAAATAGCCATGGCAAATGCATTAACAAAATATGTGCTTTAATGCAGCCGTAATAAATAAAGACACCATTGAATGTACTACCAATCTCCTCCCAAATTCTCTGAATGGCTTCGTCAGACACTGCTAACACACAGTGATTTTCTAGCCCCATTCTGCTGACTGAAGCAATTCGATTACCACTTTCGACACCGTCATGAGCTGCCAGTAAAACAGGAATGATCCCAATGACATAGAAGTCTTCTAAGACTGAAGCAAGCTATAAAAAAGTAAGAAAAACAACATGACCAGTGCCGACGAATTCATACTTAAAACTTGTTCACACTGATCAAATAAATTACTGTGACTGAAATTTGCATAGGCTCTCTCCATGTCGACCAGATCAAAATAAAATAGACACTAACTAAGCAGGATTCATTTCACTTAAAAAGACTAGTTCTTCCCAGCAACACGCTTAGGAACAGGTACTGCAAGAGACCAGGAGCTATGATATCATTTGAGGAATGCAATATTTCAATACCACACACACACACACACACACACACACACACACACACACACACACACACACACACACACACACACACGTACGCACGCACGCACGCACGCACGCACGCACACACACACACACACACACACACACACACACACACACACACACACCACACCAGCACACACAGACCAGGCCTCGGCCTCTTTCTTCCCATATTCCCTGGCTGTCTTTCAGGCAAATATGAACCATCATGATCAAAAACATTGACCGGGAAGTAGCAACGCAAAGGGACAAGGTTTTATGACGTGTTTGGCCAGCAAGTACTGACATTTTTTTTTTTCCTCAACAGTCCCATTTCACTCCTGATTCCAGGCCTGTTGTCTGGGATGGAGGATTTGTCACATCCTTCTATCAGTTCCGCTGTCTAGACGATACTTTGCTAGGTTCTGGAGCCCCCATGGGTAAAAGCGTATATCTGGACAGGCGCAGAGCTGAACTGATTTACAAATGTCTTACAAGCCATTTTGTAGCTTGCAGTCTTTTCCCCAGTGGTTGAGGGACAGTCTGAGACTTTGAGTAGTGGGGAGGATGTGACAAAGACTGTAGGTGTCTGGACATTATGGAAGTCTTTTGAGAAAGCAGAACAGGTGGGGGGGGGGGGGGGGGGGGGGGGGGGGGGGGGGGGATCCAAATGGAGTCGGGACTTAGGGTAAGGTGAGGATGATGGCTTCACGTTGCCATCCAAACATTTTCTGAAGAAGAGTTTGATGTACTGTGTGTTGGAAACAAAAGAGCTTAGCAAATAAAAAGAGCGATAGCAAATTGTTTGCATCTCTGATGATGAAAACAAAAGAGAATCTGAATGATGAAGGACTCAAAACCAAACAAAACACACCAAAAACAACATGCATAGGACTCACGTGCACGCAGAGAGAGAGAGAGAGAGAGAGAGAGAGAGAGAGAGAGAGAGAGAGAGAGAGAGATGGGGGGGGGGGATCCTTTGATCCTGCTAACTTCCTAAATGTATCTCGCCAACTTTCCTCCCAAGTTTGTCGTCTCCAATCCATTCAAAGTTTGCCCATTGCTGTGTGAAGAATGAGAGCTGAGAGGCGATGGAAAGAGCAACTCGACCTACTGATTTCCACAGTGCAGAAGTGTTGATTTGGCCACTTGAGGAACTCCCCAGGTCGGCGGGATGACACGATTTCCTCTTCACGCCCCGGAGGACAAGCCTCTCGGAAACACGTCACTTTTATTGAAAAATGGCTTCACTTATGTAATACTGCTGCTGCGAAGCAGTTCTAACTAGCTATCATGCTACGTCTTTTATAGAGTCCTCGTTGACTGGTTTGCCAAGAGTTATCCAGCAAAGAAAGACCAAATACGCGCTGTCACATTGATGAAGACGTTAAAGATGATTTGCAATGATTCGCGGGCTTCTGGTTAGTTTTTGTTTTGAATATAGACTAGCAAGTCTTAGCAGATCATAACAATGTTTAATACTGCTGTGTGCTTACGAATAAACTTATACTCTGATAACCGCGCGTTTGAGCATTTCTCTCTCTCTCTCTCTCTCTCTCTCTCTCTCTCTCTCTCTCTCTCTCTCTCTCTCTCTCTCTCTCTCTCTCTCTGAGTGTGTCTCTGTACGTACGTGCGTGCGTACGTGCGTGCGTGCGTGTGTGTGTGTGTGTGTGTGTGTGTGTGTGTGTGTGTGTGTGTGTGTGTGTGTGTGTGTGTGTTTCTAATCTATCTTAGCGAAAATACGGACATTTTCACAGCCAAGGAAGATGAACAGCTTGAAAGGGCCATTTTTTATCACCCTCCCTCAGGGATGTGTATCTATAGAAGATTTCTGGGAGCTCATGTTCGTCAATGTGACGAGTTCCACTCTGGTCAAAGAGGTTGTTCCCACTGATTTGGGAGCAGGGTTTCTATTGGTGATACATCGAAAGTCACTTTCCTTTTTGACAGATACCCAATAGATAGTGTATCACATTGCCAGTTCCGGCTGCGGCTCCATTTCTTACCCTGTCCTTATCGCCCTTTGTGGACTGTTTCAATCTGCGATCTGTCAGCAGCATTTTCTGTAGAATATTTCAATATTCACGTTGCTGTCGAGTAGTATCTCCGGTAGAATCTTCCAGTGTTCATTTTGTTTGTGAAAATTTCGTTGGATTCTTCCACAGTCCATCTTGCTGTCAGCGGTATTTTCTATGGAATCTTTCAGTACTTATCTTGTTATGGTAAGTAAGATCTGTGGAATCGTCTCGTGTTCTTCTTCCTGTGACATCTTCTGTGGAATCGTCTGGTCTTTGTCTTGTATTTTTTTTTTTCTGTGGAATCTTCCAATACATATCTTGTTGAATCTTCCAGTGTTTATGTTTGACACTTTTTTATATATATAAATTTTCCAGTGTTTATCTTATTTTGACATTTTTCTGGTAACCTTGCTGTCAGTGATATAATCAGTGAGAGAACGCATCACTTAGGGGATTCCAGTGAAGGCTGTTGTGCACAATTCTTGGGTGCTGTCAGCACTTACATTACTGACAATGCTTGGGTTGTTAAACAGTAGAGCTGGCCACTGTGATTGTTGATACCTTTTTACTTCCCTTGCTTCATTAAATGGATCCTAAAACATAGGGTCAAAGATTATCCCCTACATGTATACTGCTCGCTTAATGATTTTAGTTTTTTTCAACAACATTGTTTTACTTTTCTACCCTTCTTTGGCTGTTTTGGGGTGCTGCTGAATTCCGTTTTGTATCCTTGGTGGTGATAATACTACAAAATCATAGACTGTGGTATATCTCCATTTGATGCCAACAGATCGCATATACATATTGGCTGTATATCCCTGACGAGTCCGATCCCACAGGAGAAGTCCTCATAACAGGCGATATGAATGGTTCTCCCTTCGAGATGTGTAGGAATGATCCCCATTTATTACTAGAGAAAGACCTTACATTTACAATATGTTTCTTTGTTTTTTTTTCATTCTTATGTTTTTCTTCCCCTACTCTCCACTTTCTTGAATTTAAATGTTCGTCAAGTCATTAATGTAATGACAGAGGAAGTATTTCCCCCCACTACTAAATTGTTCAACCCATATTCATTTATTTCGTCTAATCTCTTTTACTTTGGTTCTGTTTACTCTTTAAAAAAAATCTGTCGAACGTTTTGTCCGCATTATTTTTCAAGGAAAACAACAAAAGGCATTTATCCACTGATGAATGATTAAACAAAAAAAGACGATGATTATCAAGAAATATGTAAAATGCTGCACCAACCTCTTCTAGGGAAAAAAATGGACGCGCGCACGCACGCGCGCGCGCACACACACACACACACACACACACACACACACACACACACACACACACACACACACACACACACACACACACACACACACACTGAACTGTACATAATCCACTGCTACAAGGTTATGTCATTAACTTGTGACAGTCAATGAAAATGTTGCAGTATCGTTTTCGGGTTTGAGGGGCAGCAGACAGCTCCGGTCTTTTTGCAGTGTGTGGCACCTCCATTTGTCAAGTCTTCCACTGTACCGTATAACCTCATTGGGACAACGGATTTATCCTCTTAATGCTTGGACGGCCATTCTTTACGCGACCATGCCACGAATATTTTGTCTCCATCTGTCTCTTCTTGTCCTGTTTTTTTATGATGATGTATCCAAGTGCATTTTACACCGAATGTATAATAAAGATATCCATTATCACCTTCTATTATTTACGGTGCGTAAACGTGCGTCCTTGGATTCTTGTTTATCTGAAAGACCAACGCTCAGGTCAGTCTACTGTTCAACGTCCAATAGAAAGAGGAGAAAAGTAAAACATGCTGCTAATGAGGATCGAACTGTCAGCTAGGGATTTTGTCTTCAGCCCACAATGCCCTAAGCTACCCAAACAGACACGTACATAACTCTCTCTCTCTCTCTCTCTCTCTCTCTCTCTCTCTCTCTCTCTCTCTCTCACACACACACACACACACACACACACACACACACACACACACACACACACACACACACACACACACGCACGCACACACACACACACACACACACACACACACACACACACACACACACACACACACACACACACACACACACACACACACACATACACTTTTCTAGTTAGCGTTTAACACTGTGACAGTATGCCATGCAGTCTTGAATTCCTTTTAAACACTCTCTTCTCGAATTTAAACATTTCTTTCTTCATGAATTGATTTCCATTCGCTGGCAGTCCACTTGTTTTGTAGAAGACTGCAATCATTAAGCCTTAATGCTGGGACAGGTTGGAAGTTGAAGTGCATCCTCATAATGGTGTCTCTCTGACGAATCCCTAGCGGTCATTTACGATGACTTGTTTACTACATCCGGATTGACTTCCTCTGTGTTATGTTACTTGACTGATGCGTCCTCCCAGTCAGTGGAACAATCTTGTCTCTGTCTGAGGGGGAACAGACATCAACACAGGCATAGCCTATGAAGAGAAACTTCATCACAGATCCTTTTTAAAGTCCTCCCCCCTGGGACACTCATCTCTCTGATACTATCATGACTTCATTTTCTGCAGTACTTAGAGTTATTTCCCTTGGCCCAAATAGGCCGTTATCGATGCTCTAAGAGCAAGGGTGAGATGGGGATTGTAAAGTAGCACTGGCTCCTCTCTTTCTGAGATTCTCTTTTGGTGCCGGCATCCCGCTGGGTCAGTTTATGGCTTTGTTAGTGGCTGCTTTTGTTGGCTTGTCTTTGATGGTGCTGCACTGTCTGTGAAATCTGTCCTGAGAATATTGAACCAGTCTTTTCAGCAGTACTGATTCTGTTGAGGTCTGACCCAGACAAAAAGAGGTAAAGAAGGAAAACTTTCTTTCTCTGTCTCGCTGTCTCTGTCTGTCTGTCTGTCTGTCTGTCTCTCTCTCTCTCTCTCTCTCTCTCTCTCTCTCTCTCTCTCTCTCTCTCTCTCTCTCTCTCTCTCTCTCTCGACAGAACAAAATAGAACTCAAAATAATTTGCTGACTGCTCAGTTGACTATCCTCCACGCTTGAAAGTTTGGTTGGCATCATGTAATATACTTTAGTTTGTTTGCAGTGACTACGTTTACGATTTCTCCTGTTCACAGTCAAGATAAGACAGAAGCAACACGACAGACCTTGCCATAAAGAGTCAAGTCTCAACAGGGAACAGTCCCCACAAGGGAGATAATTCAGTGTACGACCAGTGGTACAAGTCTGTATGAAAGCTGTCATCACATCATCTTCATGATTCATTCCGGTACTAATGCTTGCCTCCAACAAATCAAGTCTGCCTTCTCACTGCATTTCTTTAAAAGACGTCCTCTAACGACACGCAGGCTGCCCGAGTCAGCATTTTCTGTGTGGCGCTCATTGGGAGACAACAGAGCATGGATATAAATACATTATCAACTGTTTGACAATGGAAACATTCGTTCATTGTGTATTTTGATGAGAGTGTCTTTACTTCATGGTATAGATAACCTGACTGTGTGTGTTCAAAAGCAAACAATCTGGTAGAGTTGTTTATAGGTAAAGATGTGATGTAGTTAATATGACAATATTGCTTCTGCTCATTTTTTTTTTTTTTTTTTTTTTTTTAACTGCGTTGTTTTCTTCTTACTCTGTGTTATGTGCCATGCAGACATGGGTTTATTGTAAAAGTGTAATTAAATGTCGGTTCATTCTCAGGACGAAGGAAAAGCGAAAGGTCTAATAGTGTACGTGTGTGTGTGTGTGTGTGTGTGTGTGTGTGTGTGTGTGTGTGTGTGTGTGTGTGTGTGTGTGTGTGTGTGTGTGTGTGTGTGTGTGTGTGTGTGTGTGTGTGTGTGTGTGTGTGTGTGTGTGTGTGTGTGTGTGTGTGTGTGTGTGTGTGTGTGTCTTTCTGATAGCGCAAGCTATCAAATTACCTGTGGACCATGCTAATTCTCCACGTCCTTAATCACATGGATTCGATTGCACGCAGTTAGTGCCGCAGTTATGTGGCTTTTGCTCTGCCTAGCTATAAGAAGACACCAGTATGACATAACTGTCAGAAACCTTGACGTTAACATGATAAACACTACATCAGCTGCAGAATCAAATTGAACAACCAAAGGAACAAAACACTGGTTGTAGGAGAGCGATCCTTATGTGGGAAAAAAAATCGTTGTACAGAATGTCAGCCAAGCTCTTATCAGAGATCATTTTTAACACCATTTCTACTGGGACTCCATCCATCAGACATCGTCACGAGTTCATTTTCTTTGGTACCAACAGTTATTTCCCCTTGGCCCCAAGACGGGTCGATATCGATACTGTAACTGAAAGGGTGGGCCAAAAATGACAGTTACTTTCTAACCTTCTTTTTTAAGAATCCTACTGGGTCTGTTTATGGTTTTTGTAAGCAGCCCGTTGTTGCCAAGCGATCTCAAATATTGGTTCTCTGCTTTCTGTTAAATCCTTCGGGAAAATGTTAATGTTATTGAATTAATTACAATGCAGTCAGTGGCAGTCAGGTATTTATCATTCAATATCAGTGGCAGTGGCAGTCAGGTATTTATCATTCAATATTTATTTGTTAGCAAACCGAAACCGTATTCCAGTTTAGGAGCGACTGAAACTTCCTCAGCGCACTTGTGAAGGATTTGTTTAGAAAAGGAAGGTATTTGCTCTGTGTTCTGTTGTCCTATGACTGGATAGGGTAACAAAAAAACGAAATGCTTTCGGACAACATGACTAGATGAAGTGAGTGTTAAAAGAAGTGGTCTTCAGAAAAAAAAAAAGGTTTCGTTTATTTTGTGTGACTTAATTAGTTATCAACTTCATGATGAAAAAAAGGTCTTCTTCTAATGTGGTTAGCGAGAAGAGGGAGAGTTTTGATGCTATGGATAATAAGCTCCCAGAGTGAGTGACAGAGATTTGATATATGTATGTTTTGGTTTTGATGTTTTGATGATGAGTATTTAATTCACTCTGGATATGAATATTGAATAGTTGTGTGTTGGTAAACAAGAGTGTGTGGAAATCTTTCCTTTACATCTATTGAAGTAGTTGAATCTTTTGAAAAAAAATATTCCTTTTTAAAATCTGGTGATTGTATGAATTGAAATGAACATTCTTGTTATTATACAAGAAAAGAGATGAACATTTGTGACACGGCGAAAGACATTTATAGTTTGATGAAAAGTAATCATTAAGTGTGTGTAATGAATTGTATTCATGGTTTATTGAAGAAGGTCTAAGTGGTAATCTGTCCCCAAATTTGGAAAACTAGACTCTGAAAGGTTTATATTGAAGTCCTTTACTGTGTAGTGCTATGATTCCGGAAAAGGAAATGATGTGTTATTATTCCGGAAAAAGGAATATTGCAGTATTTGATGTTTGTCTCAAGTTCTAGTGGAATATGATGTGGCTAATGAATATGAATATAGTCGTAATTGCAATGAGTAGTAGCCATGATAATCAAGGTAGTTAATCAGTTTCCCCCAGGTAGATGTGTTCCCTGGACTGAGGGGGACTGGCTGCTACTGTGTGAGGGTCAGGGGTTCGTAGATGTGTCTACCCCCTTCTCCACCGTGTGACGGTGTGGAGAGGTCGGCCTGAGTGCCGACAATCTACCCTACCTGCCACTGCGCCCGGGACCGACTACCCGCTGAGCCAGTTGGGCTGGAGACGCCGCTGCCTGCCAAGTCAGAGCGCCGCTCCCAAGTTTTGAACCAGCGACCTGTTGGCGAGGCCGTCGCTGCGTTCTGTGCTTCTGTGTGTGTGTGTGTGTGAGCCACAGCTCCTGTGCGAGACTGTCACCCTGTCGCCGGCAGAGACGCCGTGAGTGCTAGTGTTTGTTTTTTTTTTCTTTGAGCCACAGCTCTGACGTTCTGCAAGTTCTGTGTCAGACTTGACGCTCTAGACGTTGTCGTCTTCATCTTCATCGTCTTGTCGTCTTCGTCCTCTTCATCGATTTGTCGTCGTCGTCGCCGCCTTCATCGTCGTTGGAACCAGCAGCGACAGTAGATAGTGAACCTTATTTAGATATATTTTGTGTCGTGCGCCCTGTTTGGCGTATTTGAAATATTAGTATATGCATATAGTTTGTGTACGCCTTGTGGTTGGCGTGCCGACTATTTATGATTTTGCATTTATTATATATGTTTGTCTGATGGCTGAGGCAGCATAAAACAGAAAAAGTGTTGTTCTGTTGCCTGGCTGTCAATGTTCGAGTGAGTGGGTGTGTGTATGTGATTTGGAAAAGTCGTGCATGCATCCATAATTTCTCTGTGTGTGAGTCAGACAGTCAGATACCCGCAGACACCACTCATTCCATCCGTTACATCTGGTACGGTCCAAGTGAATCCTCGATAAAGTTCTCCCATCATCGGAACTGCCCAGTCAGCTTTGGTGTTCAGCTGAGTTTTATTCCTATAGTGTGTCAATCCAAAACTAAACAAAACAGCTTGTTTTTATTTCATATGTAATGCAAAAAGCAGCAATAGTAGCTGCAACAAGAACAACAACAACAAAGAACAAACAACAACAACAACAAAGATAATCTTTCTTATCCTAGCCATCCAGCCATCCTCTCTCTCTCTCTCTCTCTCTCTCTCTCTCTCTCTCTCTCTCTCTCTCTCTCTCTCTCTCTCTCATTTCCTCTGATAATACACACACGCACACACACATACACACACACACACACACACACTGACTGACTGAAACCAATTTATTGTCAGATTAACTCAAAGTTGTACCGACATTTAAGAAAACATTTGAACAGAATACCAACGTTTTTCATTCAAAGCAAAGAAGCATAATTAACACACCAAAATACGTGCGCATACATACACACACAAGCGCACACACATGCGCGCGTGCGTACTCACGCACATACACATACACATACGGACGCGCGTGCCCGCGCGC
>JADBJO010003176.1:97500-105000 GCA_016801955.1 Conus betulinus | reverse complement strand
CAGAATTTCTCTTACAATCTGTTTCTAACATTTCTCATTGTGCTAGTCGTGACATACTTCATCATGTTAAAGAAGCATACAGAGTTCTTTTTACTAAAGAGCAAGAAAAAAATACACGGATTATTGTACAATCTACATCAGACACTTGATTACGCTCACTTCGAGGCTGTTACGTTTCACCATCGAAAAAAAACTGGCGCAGCTTCAGAATAAACTCAAAAAGAAGAAAAAAGAAGAAATTACAGAAGCTTCTCCCCCCACTCCCACTTCTAACTTTCCAGCACCAGGTAAAGAACAGACACCTAGGAAGAGGAGAAACAGACGGTTTAGAAGAAACAATGCCACTAAGAATACTCAAGCAAAGAATGTAGTAGTTAACTTGTCAGATTTCGAACTCACCCCTGACCAATTCAACCTTCTGGCCCTGGGTCATAAGTTCTGTCCCACCCCAATGAGTTTGGATCATGATCAACTAACTCGAGACGTCACAGAAGCATGCCGAAAAATCAGGCTGAAAGAGATGTTCTATGACTCTGATGAAGACGATGAGACTCCTAACACTATACCCAGATTCTACAAACCTACAGGTTACAAGCCACCTAGTGGAAGAGAGCCCCTTGATGAATACATCAACTTACTTGAGTTAAGGACTAAGTCCTATCACCCTAAA
The DNA here is from genome assembly GCA_016801955.1 of Conus betulinus. NCBI lineage: Eukaryota > Metazoa > Mollusca > Gastropoda > Neogastropoda > Conidae > Conus > Conus betulinus. Next base: position 104,330 of record JADBJO010003176.1, on the reverse strand, counting down.
CAACGACCACGGAACAATCTGGACAGCAAGAAAAGGGCCGCCCTGAAGAACTTCAAGGACTTGTCCACAACAGGACACTTCGCATCAGCACAGCCGACAAAGGGGGAGCTGTTGTCGTTCAAAACACCAGTGACTATATTGCTGAAGCTCATCGTCAACTTCTTTCCACTCAGCACTATGATGTAATTAAGAAAGATCCTTCAAACACCATTGCTAGAAAATCCAACCACCTGGTGAACCGACTTCAGAATGATGACTACATCGATGAGAACACACACAAATGGGCTACTATTGAAATTGGGAGTGTACGCTGCCATCAGTTTTACATGCTTCCTAAGATCCACAAAACTTTGGAAAACCCACCTGGACGTCCCATTGTCTCAGGAGTTGGTGGCCCCACTGAACGTATCTCCAAACTGGTGGACCACTGGTTACAAGACCATGTCAAGCAACTTCCGTCCTATGTGCAAGACACCACACATATGCTCCAAACACTAGACCCAGTGGAACCGTGAGTTTGGTCCTTTTGACGACAACACACACATACTTGGTCACTGACGTCATAGCTATGACAACTTTGTTCAATGCGTCAATAGTTATGACGTTCTTACCTTGTCAATAAACAAGCCCCAGAAGAAGGCCGCACGGCCGAAAATTTGGCAAAATATTATGACATTAAGTGCGTTGTGTTTCCTTTTAATGTATATATATATATATATATATATATATATATATATATATATATATATATATATATATCCTCCTCTGTGTGCGTGTATGAGTGCGCGCGCGCTCGTGTGTGTGTGTGTGTGTGTGTGTGTGTGTGTGTGTGTGTGTGTGTGTGTGTGTGTGTGTGTGTGTTGTTCGTGATTCTGGTTCCCAGCACGTATTATATACAGCCATTTTGTTTCCTTATGACATTAGTCTGGTCATGTGTATTCTGCTGTGACTCTCATCGACATGGAGACGGCCTATATCAAACTTAATCCTATCAGCTTGTCTGCATTTGGAAGAACGTTTTTGAAGTATCAGTTCGTAGACCGCAGTGAACTTTTAGTTACGTGCTTTTCACTGAGAACACTTCTGCTTCACTGGGATCGTCCCTGTTCTCCTGTTAGCCCACGACTGTGTTGAAAGCTGTAATCAAATCGTGTCAGTCTGCAGAACGGGGCTAGGAGATCGATTTGTGGCGTCAGTGTCTGACGAAACCATTCAGAGAATTTAGGAGGAGATCAGTGGTTAACCCAATGCTGTCTGTGTTTATTACAGATTAGTTTGAGCGCGCAGTTTGGTGATGCATTCGCTATGTCCATTCGCAGCTGGACACGCTCCACGCATCAATACTTGTTCATTCCATGAAGAGGAACGGCATCCAATCTTCTAATTATACTACTACTGCTGGCTGGCGCGCCAAACCAATAGTAGTTATCTGATATTTACTGCGCTTGGTTTCCAGAGAGAACCTCGTCACTAGACATATGGGCAGTTTGTAGATCTTTAGAGGTTAGGGACTGGAGGTCACCAGCAGACATGTCCTGGACTAATTTTGTATGTCCTGAAAGACGACGACCCACACGGTGTGACCAAGTAATTATGATATTTAGAAAGAGGGGGGGTTAGTTACCGCCACAGATACAGATACAGATCACACGACAAAACAAAAAGCATTTCGACCTCTTGGGTCTTCTTCCGGCAAAAAACAAACAACAATTAGGACTGTGAAAACGAACGAGAAACCACTTATCTTCTCATATTCGGCGCAAAATGCCGCAATTTTTAAAAAGACAACAAACAAATAGTGGAAGAAAACAATAAGCCGTAGACATTTAATTTGTTATTATGGAAAGATGTTTTGATGTCACAAGCCCTGAAGACGATCTATGACCGAAACGTTGTTGATATTTGTTCTGTTTTTCTTTTTCTTTGCTCTTCCTCAAAAGACATTTATGATGCTTTGAAAGGTATATTTAGGCCGAGGCCGACGAGAGAGAGAGAGAGAGAGAGAGAGAGAGAGAGAGAGAGAGAGAGAGAGAGAGAGAGAGAGAGAGAGAGAGAGAGAGAGAGAATAAGTACAGCGAAATGTCAGGAAACAGTTTTTGTCTCTGTTCCCAAGGGTTCAGACGGGCTCAGACGGAAGGAGGGGCATAGAGATGGACAATGCTAATTATAGTGATGGTGTTTGAAATGTTATATTGAAATATTGACACCTTCCTGGATGGAGTAAGATGAACAGTCTGTTCTTATTGGCTTACAACCTTCATATTCTGGCTGGGATTCTTCAGCGTCTCGTTAGTTGTGATTGTCCATTGTTCAGCAGAAACATCATATAAAAATAATGAATAAAACATATACATAATAAATGTATAGATATGGTGTTTTTTTATCACTATGGGAGCAAAGGTACAATCTGGTGGCTCCCAAAGCTGTCAAAGAAAGATGGTGCATGAAACAGAAGGAAACCTTCTAAGAATATTAGGTTGGTATTCCTAAAAAAGAAAGTGACGATAGCACATGTTCGGCCCTGTGGTTGAAAACTCAAAAGGTGGCAACATTTATCAAATGTGTATGTATTTAGTATGGTCAGCTGTGGTATATAGCAAAACGCGAAGATTGCCTGACAAACAAATGCAGACACACACTCCATTAAAAAGGGCAAAAACGGAAGCAAAAGCTTTCAATGGGTCTTCAGAGAGGTGAAGAATGTATCTAATTATAAATTTTTGGAGCCAGATTTCCAGGTACAAGATTGGAAATATGTGCGTTATATCCTGCATCTGTATGAGCTAGTTTTTCTCTGGGTGGTTTGTTATTGCAGTGAAAAATCAGCAGCTTCAAGAGATCAAACAATCTGTGCATGCTCAATGAAATATGGAATACATACACACATACATACATACATACATACATACATACATACATACATACATACATGCATACATGCATACATACATACATACATACATACATACATACATATACACATACACATACACACTCTGTCAAGTAGACTATCCCTGTCCAGGTCTGGAAACCACATTTTTTCCCCCCTTAGTTCAGTCTATCAACTAAATTTAGAATTAAAAAACATCATTTGACTGGCATGAAGCAATTGACATCCTCTAACAAAAGTCATATAACATGTTAATGATATGCTCTGGTATATAAGTGTCAAGGGTCTGGATTAACTGAAAACAAAAAAAGAAATTGCCGATGAATCTACAAAGAAAAAAACGGAATTGTTAATTTGAAGACGCCAATATCTAAAAAGTATGGAATATCACCTAAACAAATAAACACAATTGTCATATAGGGGATGTCAAGGTCTCACTGATAAGAATATAATCAGATGAAGAATCCCAGATTGTGAATTGAAAAGATATAGCAAAAAAACATTTTGACTGTAGCCACAGGAGTTAACACGTACAATAAGCCCAGCAGCACATTTTTCTAAAGATAGCTTTTGAGCGACGTAGTAAATCAGTATACATCACACACAGACACAGGCATAGACACACAGACGCACAGACACACACACACACACACACACACACACACACACACACGCACGCACGCACGCACGCACGCACGCACGCACACATACACCACACACACACACACACACACACACACACACACACACACACACACACACACACACACACACACACACACACACACAGGGAGGAACTCAGCCTCCTCCTTCCTTGATTCCCTGGCTGTCTTTCTGGCAAACATGAACCATCACGACCAATAACATTGACTTGGGAGCAGTCGCGCTCAGGGACACACTTTTATGACGTGTTTTGTCGACATGCTCTGGCATATCCTCCATCCTTCTCCTTTCACACCCTTCCATTCCACGCCTGTCGTCCGGGATGGAGGATTTGTCACAGTCTTCTATCGATTCCGCCGTCTAGACGCTACTTTGTTAGTTTCCAGGGACCCTCAAGGGTAATCACGTTTATCTGGAGAGGCGCAGGGCAGAACGGAGTTAGAAACGTCTTACACGCGGTTTGTTAGTTGTAGTTTGCAGTCTTTTTCCCCCCCCCCCCCCAGTGATTTGTTCAGTCTCAGACTTTGGGCAGTGGGTGGAAGGTATGATAAATGCTGCAGGGTATTGGAATGTGATGGAATGTTTCTTTGGAAAAGACGGGAAAGAAAGGAGGACCGTTGGGTGAGCGGTGAGGATAAGTTTGAGTCTGTGTGTGTTTGGGAGGGGGGGGGGGGGGGGGGGGGGGGGGGGGGGTGGGTAGGAGGAAGGGGAGAAGTTATTGAGGAATGGTGAAACAAAGTGCGTGATAAAAACAAAACAAGTTGATAATTTAAAACAAAGACGGGGAATTCGTTGTATGGTCTGCAGTGAAAAAAAAAAAACTTTGAAAGTACAAAAACTTAAAAAGAAAGAAAGAAAAAAAAGAAAGAAAGAAACAAGGCAAACAAACACCCATGCTAACAAACAAACAAACATGCTAACAAACAACAAACATGCTAACAAAGAAAGAAAGAAAGAAAGCAAACAAATGAAGAAAAACACCCCCCATTCATTACTTTATTGTCATTTTATTTGATTTCCTCTGCTTCAACCACTAACTGGAGCTAACGCTTGTGCTAAGAGTTAAAAACACTGTAGACCTTAAATTGATGTTATGCAATCTGATGGCGGTGTTTTTTTGCATGTTAAAGACATTTTCTGCAGCTTTTTGTTTCAATGATTTGGGCTCTATATTGTCAAAAAAAGTAAACTACTGCAACGTATGACAACCTATGTAGAATATCAAGAAATGTGCTGTGGAAAATGAGCTTGGAGAGAAAGACACATGGAGTTAGAGTGAGAGATAGATAGAGAGAGAGAGAGAGAGAGAGAGAGAGAGAGAGAGAGAGAGAGAGAGAGAATAAGAACACAGGGAGAATGGAGGGATGAATGGATGCAAGAACAAATGGCAGCAGTATGCAATAGAAGAAAAGATTTAGGCAAGCACCTGTTTGGTTAATTTCAAAACGTATTTCTGTTTCAGTCCCACACCACATACTACAAGGACATAAAGAAGAGCACATAGCTCCGTCAGCATTAAAGGAACACTTTTATCAGTCCATCGATCCACGTCTCTCATAAGCTTTGACGGGTTCTTCCTGGAACTATTAATTTTATTCGCCTTGTTTAGTTGAAACCAGTCTGGCAGTGGGTTTTCTTTCTACTTTAGGTGAACATATCCTGGACGTACTCTTTTGATGTGGATCCGCATTTTGAATCTAAACCAAAGTTCTAAGGTTCGTTTTTTGAGCCACATTCTATCTCTCCCCAAAGTTCTGTATAGTCATTTCAGTACGGTTTGGTTGCTGTCTTTGTTGTTGTTGTTGTTGTTGTTGCGGTTGTTGTTGTCATTGTTGTTGTTACCCTTATTGTTGCTGAGATGATTCACACACACCAAATCATCTCACCACCAACACCATCACCCTTCCCCACCCCCCACCCCCCCCCCCCTTCTACCGTCATAAGACTAAAGCAGTCCTCGTCGATTCGACAGACGAACAACATTGTTGTTGTTGTTGCATGGTTGTGATGGTGGTCGTGCTGGAGGTAGTTTTCTCCTCTCCTATGCCACTTGAGTGACTTGACACCTTGCTGCTCAAACCAGCTCCCCATCCACAGCCTTGGTATGACTTGTCCCTCCACAACCCCAGCACTGGCAAGCCGCGGGGATTAGTCTTAAGTTCAAGTCGCCATGAGGCAACCTGCCTGAAGGGACACTGCACTGCTGCCTAGTCTCTGCAGTGGGGTTTAGTGGTACCTCTAACATACACAGAACACCACATAATACACCCACTGCTGACGACAATAACTGATCGGTCGTGGAGTTAGCTCGCAGGAGCTCTCCCTCTAAAGGGCATCATCACGTCTGTCCACTGACAGGTCCCAGGCACTCCCCAATGTTGGTGACATCAACACGAATGACATCAAGGGCATAGACGTTGAGAAAAAAAAAATCGAAAATGAAATGCCATGAGAGCACAGCAGAGCACGTATGGCCTCAGAATTTGAGACGTTCTGACAAATAAGATTATAGCGAGGAGGTCCATGCTGGTCTAAAATGCATGAGAGAGAGAGAGAGAGAGAGAGAGAGAGAGAGAGAGAGAGAGAGAGAGAGAGAGAGAGAGAGAGAGGAGGGGGGTCCTTTGGTCACACGAACTTCCTAATTGTATCTGTCCAACTGTCCCTCCAGATTTGTTGCCTCTGATTGATCCAAACTTCTTCCATTGCAGTGAAGAATGGGAGGCTTGTGGCAATGGGACGGGGCAACTCGGCCAACTGATTTCAAGAGAGAAGAAGTGTTGATTTGACCACTTCAACAAACTCCTTAATTAGGCGGAATGACACGATTTTCTTTTCGCGTCCTGGTGGACTGTTCTCCAGCAAACGCGTCACTTTTGTGGAATAAAAAAAAAATGACTTGCTGTATTTCCTCCTACTACTGTTTAACTATTCTCACTAGAGTCCGTGTTAATTGTACTAGCTGAACTGTTTGGGTAAGGGGTTGGTAGTAGAGAAAGTGTGTGTAAATGCTGTTAAAATGCCGAACTGCCTGCCCAGCATAGATGTACACACACACACACACACACACACACACACACACACACACACACACACACACACACACACACACACACACACACACACACACACACACACACACACACACACACACACACACACACACACACACACACACACACACATTCACACACACACACACGCACACACACACACACGCACGCACACACACACACACACACACACACACACACACACACACACACACACACACACACAC
>JADBJO010003176.1:77500-80000 GCA_016801955.1 Conus betulinus | reverse complement strand
GGATGCATTTCGACTTTTAACGTATCCCCCAAAATAAAGCTTTTTTTAAAAACTGTATTTGTGACAAAAGCAATGGCAGTCAACAGAGGCAATCAACACTCATTATGAGAGAAGTGTACGTAGAACGTACAGGAAGCGTGAAAGGTATGCTGCGCAAAAGATCGTGGTAAGAACATGGGGGGAGGGGGGGGCGCCTCAATATAGCATTGAATAAGACATCCAATATTTGCCCTATTCAAATAAAGTATTCTGGGCTCAAGATCCTAATTCGTATTTATCAAAACGCGGCATTATTTCCATGAGGACAGTTTTCACATCCATTTTTTTTTAAATCACAATCCTCTTCGCACCGGACATCTCCAATCATCTTAAGGGCTATGATGGACTGCCAGGGTTTCAGTACAACCTCCCATGTAAGCTTACAGTGTGCGTGCGCCTTGCCTGAACAAATTTAACAAAACAAACAGTTGAAAGTTCACCCCTTTCTCCTTTCTGTTACACTACATCGTTCTCATCTTCTCCTCCTTGCTAATCTTTTTTTCGTTCTCTTACTAGTCTGCCCGCTCTAGTGCGCTGCTTCTGCCCCGAAGTGTCAGGCAACTTCTCTTTCTTTTTTCCGTATGAGCATTAATCACTATTCAAAGAAAACTGATCAGTCAGGAGCTGGCACCCGTGTTACGGCGAGTTTTTAATGTGGGTTCAAAATGCATACACACACAAGGAAAAACATTATTTGTTCTTTTTTTTCCCCCTTCTTCCCTGGCGCATGAACAAAGCATTCTGGTTTATCCATTTGTCTTGTAAAACTGGACTGTTGCAGTTCTCTCAAAAAAAAAAAAAGTGTAGACCAGCGAGTAAAAACCCAAAGTCTGTGAACAACAACTTTTCAGTGCGTTTTGTTGGCTTAATGTACAGATACAGATTCACTTCAGGCTTTCTTTCTTTCTACTGACATTGCAATCGCTCTCTCTCTCTCTCTCTCTCTCTCTCTCTCTCTCTCTCTCTCTCTCTCTCTCTCTCTCTCTCTCTCAAATGAAAACAATACGATACAGGAGGAAAAAAATCCGGACGGTCATTTTTCATGACTGACTTAGAACGTATTCAGCATTACTCTATTCCACTGATTTCCAGTTTGTCAAACACGTTGTGTCCGTATGTCGTCATCTCTGTAGAACTAAAAGCTAATTCTTTTGTAAAGTTTCCTCCAACAAGCTGGTACTATCCTGCAAGAATGGACGATCCAACTATAGAGTGCTTGGCCAGACTACAAGTTGGCACCTAGAAGGCATGACCTCTGCAGCTGACTTGTCAATGTGCTTAGTCTAGTGGCTACACTTTGTTGCCTTCCAACTCGTCTTAGACTAAAATGCGGGACTGGGCGCCAATCTGGAAACTATTTTGTGCCGTAGGCGAACTAAGAGCTGTTTACATTCATTTGTTGATTTGGCAAATAGCCCGAGGAAGCTTTCATCTGCATTTGTTTAGTGATGATTTTTTCCATTTGTTTTTCATCACCATTATTGTTTGTTTATTTGTGTGTCTGTCTGTAATATTTTCTAATATAAAATCCCTTATCAAGCCAGGATTTGAAACTCTGATGAAAAGACTGTAAATGGCTCAAAGACGAAACCAATGGAAACTTGGTCCGCTTGTCTTATCCCGTGTAGTGCCACTTATTCTTTGACAATTGCAAACAAATGTTAAAGAACTGACAACCCATACTTCAACGTTTATTTTCGTGTATTTGTTATTCATACCTGCACTTAGTATGCTTTTGAAGTTGAACGCTTGGATGTGGCACATAGTGTTTATGCACATTTACAACATACCTAACACTGTGCTTCCTTAACGAGTTCATTTTGGCGTTGCTTGATTGCAATCAAGCTATTTCGGCAAACAGAATAGGGCGGGAATTGATATGCATGGCTGCTGCCAAAGCAGCGTCCTATTTTAAGGAACCTTGATTGTAGCTTGTGAGCCCATGTTTTTCCCATGGAGCAAAAAAAAAAAGGTGCCTTTCTGAAAAGAGACGAATAGTTTCTGTCTCTAGAGAGAACTTGGCATTTTCTTGTTTTTTTTTTTCAGGAGCCATCTCTCTGCTTCTTTGCTCCATTAGATCTCATTGTTCCTTCATTTCCTGTCGTTCAACACAAAACATGTTGTCACCACAGATGTAGAAAGAAGGAAAAGAAAGAAAGAAAGAATGGCATGTTTTTTGTCTTTTTTAGCTGAGGGTGGGGGTGGATGTCTTGTCTGACTGCATCCCCACAAGTGCACGGGATGATCACAATGTTGCTTAAGCACTTTATTATGTTCCGATGTCAGCCTAAGTTCTCTTGAAAGGTAAATGCTAATGTTCTAAAGACATGGTCGATGTTCTGTTTTAAAACGGATCCCTTTTTGCTGTCTTAAGTACTTATGCACCTTACCAGGAGACTGTCGTTTAACACACACACACACACACACACGCGCGCGCGCGCGCCCGCACACACACACACAC
>JADBJO010003176.1:62500-72500 GCA_016801955.1 Conus betulinus | reverse complement strand
AGATCATTAGGTGTTCGCATTTCAACGCCCAAGAATCTTTTAACAGCAAACAATGCACAAGAGAGAGAGAGAGAGAGAGAGAGAGAGAGAGAGAGAGAGAGAGAGAGAGAGAGAGAGACGCTATGTTTAAGCTAAGTTGAGACAAGTGAAGTGCAGTAACAGTGAACTAATGCAGCTTGCAATACCGAATTACACTGCCGCCCTTTTTAGCTGTAAGACCACCAACATAGACCAGACTGTACCTCCTTGTCCATCGCGTCATGCCCTTTCCATCTCTTCTCGCATCCAGTCTCTTTGTGCTGGTGCAGTCACTATTTTCCACTTCACAGACATACTGTCTTTTTGATTCCTTACACTGCTGAAGACACAGTGTTGTTTACTGAGTGCCATGATGTGTATGTAGTGCTGACTACGTAACACTCTTTAGTTGACTTGAGCGGTGTAAGGTTCCAGGAGTGAGACAGTGGTGGACATAATCTGTCGGATAACCTGAAAGTTGTTTCACCGAGTATGGATTGCGCGCAAAGTAATAGGCGTTACCTTTTGATATGATTGTATTGGATCGGTCGATAGATGCGAGAATCAAGAGCCTTCTTTTATGTACGACCGAAAAGATCACTCGTTTCTTTTAAAAGAGAAAGAAAGATGGATTGGGACCCTTGAGACCAGAGAAAATGTTAATACACATAGCAAGAATGCAATGACTGGAAACATCAATTTTTCAACACTTCTGTTTCACGTTTCATTGAGGCCATCATGAAACAGGTTAAGAGAATTAAAGTAATAGCCAAGAAGTGCTGTGCCAGTCTCGTGTAGAGTCTCAAGAAGCACAAAGAGGAGAATTTATCTCTGTGGAACTTGATGATCCAGATATGAAAAGATTAAGAGGTCACTATTTTAATTCTATCCAGTAGTTCGGTCAGATTCAGGATCTATTATAAAAATAGAAAATTCCAGACAAAGCGGCTATTTTACACCACACATTTAGGTTTTTTGAAAATGGTGTAATACTCCAATTTTCACAATTTTATAAACCTATAAGGAATTGTTGAGCAAAGCAAGTTTTAGATATGTTATACCCTAGGCTAGTAGTTGTTGGTTTTTCTTTCATGATATGTTACCGTTCATAACAAGTGACTACAGAGAACGAATGACAAGGATACAAATAGTAAAATTAAGAATATTATCTCCAGGGATATTTTCTTACCAGGTAGAGCAAATGACATGACACTGCGTTCATTAAAAGCATTCAAATACTATAAATTAATGGCATACAAAGCGAGCATATTGAATTAATTATAAATGAGCAAAGGCAATTGCTTCTTCTAGAGTGACTGCGTTTCATTTGCCGCCCGTGGCGTTTGCAACAAACAAAAAACCTGTCTCTGGTAATAGCCACACCAATTGTGGTATTGTGATTATGATTGCACCTTAATTTCTTCCGCTAATATATAACAGCGAGCAACCAACTGAAATTCTCTAATGAATTCAGGACCAGTGGGTTACAAAAACAAGATCAACAATGGAATGAATAAGGCTGTTGCTTGAGATGATGAATTTGGTCTCATGTGCCCAAACGCATGCATGCATGCATGTGTGTGCGTGTGCGCGCGCGCGTGTGTTGTGTGTGTGTGTGTGTGGGTGTGTGTGTGTGTGTGTGTGTGTGTGTGCGTGCGAGTACTGTGTGCTTGTGTGTGCATGCGTGCGAGTACCTCTCTCGCTTTCTGTCTGTCAATCTCTCTGTCTGTCTGTCTGTCCGTCTGTCTCTCTGTCTGTCTGTCTCTGTCTGTCTGTGTGTTTGTCTCTCTCTGTTGGTGTGTGTGTGTGTGTGTGTGTGTGTGTGTGTGTGTGTGTGTGTGTGTGTGCGTGCGTGTGTGTGTGTGTGTGTGTGTGTGTGTGTGTGTGTGTGTGTGTGTGTGTGTTGATGACAGAGGTTTTAGCATGATTTTAGTAAGAATGCTGCGATTTTCTTGTATGGTTTTATCATTTTCCTGAACTTTATCTGACTGAGAACAGACGTGTAGTATTTTACTTATGATACGCATTCAAGAATTTAACAAGTGATTTCGAACACAATCCTGTCATATCACCTTCAAGGAAATCTGCATTAATCAAGATTATGTACTTTCCCAGAAAATTAAAAAAAAAAGTAAAAGCTCTCACTGACCACGAAGAAAGCATTGACAAGAAATGTAGGAATCTGTGCAGGAATTGCAATAAAGTTTAGAGGCCATTAATTGAAGAGAAGCTAATGGATGGAACCGACATAGATGTAAATCAACGTATGGTAGCGCCAAAAGAATATAATGAATGGAACCACATCTGGAGTCACTGCAACTTGCAGCCAGTATACATACAGTCTAATGCTTTCCAGTATGAGGAAGCAAGAACTACATAGAAGAGTTTAGGGGCAGTTTTCGACGTCAGGTGAAGAATGGGCGAATATTTCTCTCTCTCTCTCTCTCTCTCTCTCTCCCCTCTCTCTCTCTCTCATATGTTTGATACATTAGGGTCATCTCTTTTCACAGAGACTGACACGCCAAGTTTGTAAAAAAGAACAGTCTAGTTTATCGAACTATGTTCAAGGGTGAGAGGGTCCTTGCTCATTTATAGCTACATGGGTGACTGATGCCGAAAAGACGTGGGTCCCGCTTCTACCCCCTCCTCACCTCTTCTACCATCTGTCCAAATGGCATGTTTCAAGGAGATTTAATTCCTTGCTCATGCTTTACACACCACACTAATGGTGCACTGATGCTGCAAAACGTCATCTCGCTCTCACACCCACACACTCGCGCGCTCGCACGCACAACCACCCGGTCTACGCACGGCACTCACGCACGCAGGCAATCACACCACCCCCCCCACCCAACACCCACACACACACATACCCACACACACACAACACCACACACACAACACGCATGCGCGCGCATTCACACACACACCACACACACACACACACACGCATACAAACACACTCTCTCTCTTTCTCACACACTCTGTCACACACACACACACACCCACACACACCACACACGACGCAGACACACAGAGATTGCCATGATCTTACAAATACACCATCCTTATAATGCTGCCGTTAAGGTTCAGTTTAAAACTCTCTATAGCCTAGCCCTCCCCAGGAGACCATATTAGCATAGCTGTCGTGTCAAATTTGATTCGACATCTGCATTTAAAATAAGGTTCATTTAGTGCGGGAAGAAAATGGTGGTAAAATCTTCAAACGAGAATAATGGAGAAAATGTACCAGACAATCCGAGATCAAACGAAAACTGCACATATCCTTCCGGGCACTTATAAATTAGATACGGTTTGAACATCTGCCAACGAGGTTTTCGTGGCGTCTGGCGGACAACGACCGTACCTAGCATCATGCACATCGTAAATCTCCCGTCAGAACATGTTTCGTCGTAAGTGGCTCTCAGGGCTTCGTCACCTATTGACATTTTCGAGTGGCATGCGCGCAAATCTCCTCCCTCCCTCTCTCTCTCTCTCTCTCTCTCTCTCTCTCTCTCTCTCTCTCTCTCTCTCTCTGATTTAGAATAAACTTATCCAATCCAAATATTATACAGAACCGTGTAACTTTTAGACTCATTCTCTTATTATCGACAAGTAATGAGAACACACTATTGAATTTAGCTACGTATGTTTATGAAGGAAACAAAAGAGTTCAGACTGCAAATACCTTGAGGGTATGTTTTGTTTGTTTGTTTGTTTTTTTAATTTACAGTATTTTGTCATTAGAGTTTTTCATTCGTTTTATTCATGACATATATTACATTTATGAAACCCCCTTCAGTATGGGGCTTTGACCTTAATCTGAATAAAAGATTCGCATTCCTCTCCTCTCTCTCTCTCTCTCTCTCTCTCTCTCTCTCTCTCTCTCTCTCTCTCCTCTCTCTCTCTCTCTCTCAGGTCTTCTTCAGGTCAAGATGCAAAACAAACAATCAGGACAACCAGCAAAGTGATTGAAGATACGTGATTGCTCGTTCATTTTCGTTGTCCGTAATTGTTTTGTGTCTTGTCTTCTTCAAGACCTAAGAAGTCGAAACGCGTCCTGCTTTTTCTTGAGATTCGTTCGTCCACATTTTCTCTTTTTCTTTCTATTTTTTTCTTTTGTTTTTATTTTTCTTTTTTTTTTTTTTTTTTTTGCCGGTTTGCTAACATGTATTTAAAATTGGTTTATATTTCCTGCCTGCAGTCGTCTCCCTTTGCAACTAGATCCAATTAACAACAGCCTGAATGGGGAGGGGGTTCCTAAGTGGGAGAAACATTCTGCACGCTCACCTGGGCAACATTTGAACTAGCCCCATGGTCATCGATTCGACGCTATCAAACATTCTCTCACAGAACTGAGCAGAAAATCAGAACACCAACAAAGTAGATCACTCGCTGAAAGCCGGCAGCTAACAAAGCCGTAAATGGACCAAGCGGAATGGCGAAAAAAAAAAAAAAGGAGACAGACAAAAAGTAACTACCATTCCATCTCTGTCCTTCCTTTTTACAGTATCCATGGCGGCCTGTCTGAGACCAGAGGGAAATGGTTGTCCGTACTTCAGAAAATGTACTCTTGACCAGATCTGACAGATGGTGTCCCAGGTGGATGGGTGTTAAAAAGCGTCTCCGATAGCAAGCCAGGCAGCATTCCTCTTGGACAAATGGGCGAATTATTCTCTCTCTCTCTCTCTCTCTCTCTCTCTCTCTCTCTCTCTCTCTCTCTCTCCTACTACAAAGGAATACTTTCCAACAGCCGTTTGTTTTCGTTCCTGTGGTTGTTCTGTGTGATTCAGCCGTCAATATATTCGTAGTCGTTATAAATGTGCGATAGCGGATGAAGTTTCACTTCACAGAGATATGTGATCTTCTCTCAGTCAGCCGGAGCAAAGACTAGCTAACTGGGATAATGGACCACGTGAATTCAAATCCATGTGATTCAATGTATGAAGGGTCATACCAGTAATTTTCTCCCCTCTCCTCCCCCCTCTCCCTCGGCTCCTCCCCCCTCCGCCCTCTCCTCCCCCCCTCCTCTCGTCCTCCCCTCTTCCTTCTCTCCTCCCCTCATCTCTTCTCTCACTTCCCCTTCATCTCTCACTCTGTCTCCTCTCCTCGGGTGGGGCCTCTGTCTCTCTCTCTCTCCTCCTCCTCTCTCTCTCGTCTCCTCTCCTCATGCTCCTCGTCCCTCTCCTCACACTCCCTCTCGTTCTCTCTCCACAACACAACACATACACACACACACCACCCACACACATTACACACACACCACAAACACATCACACAAACATGCATGCACGCACGTTTACCCGCTCCACAACTCACACACTCTGCATACACCCCCACACACACACGACACACAATCACACCACACACACACACACACACACACCACAACACGAACTCGCGCGTTCCCTCACACACACACACAACATACCACACAACACACACACACACACCACACCACACACGCGCGCGCGCGCGCGGCGCGCCGCGCGCGCGGCGCACACTATTTTTTGCTTTCATTTTCGTGATTATTAACCAAGTCTGGTCGCCTATCAATTAGCCATGATTGTTGTGTCCCAACGCAGAGTATCCAAGAAAAATAACGCGGGCAAAAATAAAACAAAATGGGGTAGGAAGAAAATCCCCAACAACTTACATATATATATATCTATATATATTAGTATATATTATAATATAATATATATAATATATATATATCTATACGGTATTTTATTCTTTCCGACAACAGACTCAAAAACCAATACTTTGCTCTTTTTTTTTTTTCAAAACACTGTCATGATGCTTCATTTTGTTATCACGTAGTACTTTTCCTCTGGCAAAATGGACAGCAAACGAGAAGGTTTCCGCCGTTTCCGCCCTTTAATACCGCAAAATAATTCATTGTTGTGCAATGCTCGTCTTTCTCCTGCTCTCAAAAAACACCAAATCTTTCTTGGTTCTCTCTCATCTTCTGTGCTTCTCTCGGTCTCCGCTCTCCTCGTTCTCTGTCTCCTGTCCCGTTCTTCTTCCGGTCTCTCTCTTCTGTCTGCTATTCTTTCCATGCCGTCTCCTGTCTCTCCCTCTTTCTCTCTCTCCTCTCCCTTCTCCCTCCCACCTCTCCCCCTCCTCCTCCTCTCTCTCCCTCTCTCTACCCCTCCCCTCTTCCTACCCCGCTCTCGCGTCTCCTCTCTCAGAGAGTCTCCTCCCCTCTCTCCCTCCTCTCCAATCCCTCCTCTCCCCTCCCTCCCGCTACTCTTCTCTCTCCCTCGTTCCTCCCACCCCTCTCCCTCTCAGCTCCTCATCCCCCCTCCCTCTGCCCTCCTCCTCTCCTCCTGCCTGGCTCTCATCTCCATCATCTTCCTCCTCTCTCTCCTCCCATCGCTCTTCCTCCCTCTTCTCCTCTCCCGTCGCTCCCCCTCCTCTCTGAACTCTGCCCCTCCCCTCCCCTCTCCCCTCTCCCTCTCAGTATTTCCATACAGACACGAACCGATATAAAGTAAGAGATGCAGCCATCAGGTATTTAAGAGGAATTTTTCCATGAAAGAGAAGAGAAAAGGCAGACTTGATTTCTTGATGGCAGACATTTATATCACCATAAATCGACAAGCCGATGTCATGACAGTTGTCTCAGGTTTCAAAAGAAAACTAACACAGAGTCTGTTGGGATGCCTGCTATTGCTGAAAATAATGTCAGTTATTCCTGTCTTGTTGCATGATAAAAAGCAAAAAGAAATAGCGAAATTCATTTGCTGCAAAAAGGGGTAGCAATTTAAAAAAAAAAAAAAAAAAAAAAAAACAGCAGTCTTGAAAAAAATTGCTTTGACATTCTCACGACAGTCTTCAAAGCCAGTGCAGAACCAACAAAGATGAACTAGCAAAAGCCGCCACTAACAAAGCCATAAACTGAACCTGTGGGATGGCCAACACCAAAAGAAATCCTCAGAAAAGACAGCCATTGCTGCCTCCCCATCTCCACCCACCCTCGTTCTAAACTCGTCGATAATGGCGTGTTGGTCCGAAGGGAAATAACTCTCAGTACGGCAGAAAATGAACACGTGACAATATCTGACGGATGAGTGTCCCAGTAGGAAGAATGTTAACAAGGATCTGTAGTCCTGTTTCTCTTCAAAATCTACGTCCGTATTGATGGTCTTTTCTCTTCCAGACAGTCAAGATTTTTTTTTAATTTTTTTATGTGACTTCCTGATAACGTGCGCCAAACAAGTAACATGAAAGGGAAAGTGAATTAGTTTCTAATAGTCCATTCTTTTCTTTCTGGAAACATATTTTCTTCAAATGGAAATTACATGACATAACGGAGCTCAATATGGAGAGTGGTATTTCTCATAATGTTAGTGGAAAAAAGAAAAGTTGGTGAACAAAACAAAGTCCAAGCAAGAATTTTGAAGAGAACCATAGAAAAGGAAGCCAAGAAAAGCACCAATGACAAGAAGCACGCACACACACACACACACACACACACACACACACACACACACACACACACACACACACACACACACACTGGAGTCCAGTGGTGTCAATGCGAGCTGTCTTTCGTATTTTCGTAATTAGTTTGGCTGCACTATATTAAGGCTCTAGCTTCTAGCTAACCACTGGCAAAAAAAAACCCTCCAGCAAAACCATACACAACACATGACAGAGTAACTGTTGAGACCATTTATGCAGTAGCAGTATCGGACAATGAAGCCATTTATCAGCAAAGTAGTGTGTTTCCGGGATTTTCTTTTTTCTTTTTTTTTTTGCGGGGTGTGAGGAGAGAAAGGTGTCATCCCCCTCCAGATGAAGAAGTCTCCTTTAGTGGCCAAATCAACACTTCTACGCTGTTGAAATCAGTTGGCCAATTTGCTCCTTCCATTCGCCTCTAGTTTTTCACTCCAATGGACAACGTGTGGATCGATCCATGCTTCACAAACTTGCAAGGAAAAGTGTCAAGATGGAATCAGGACTTAAGAGCGTAACAGGACTAAGAGCATAATAAGACTCTCTCTCTGTCTCTCTCTGTGTCTCTGTCTCTCTCTGTCTCTCTCTCTGTCTCTCTCTGTCTCTGTCTCTCTCTCTCTCTCTCTCTCTCTCTCTCTCTCTCTCTCTCTCTCCCACGTAGCATTTGCATCTGTATGTATGTATGTATGTATGTATGCATGCATGTATGTATGCATGTATGCATGTATGTATGTATGTATGTATGTATGTATGTATGCATGTAAGTGAAAGATAGCTTCTGCTGATGCGCCTGCAATCTGGACTAATGTGCGTAGTTGTTGATTTGACAAGTTAATGCATTAAAGTAATTGATATGTATGCATGCATGTGCATACGTAAATCCACACACACACACACACACACACACACACACACACACACACACACACACACACACACACACACACACATACGCGCGCGCGCGCGCGCGTGCAAGAACGCTAGGTAATTACATTCACTGGGAAGTTAGGTCTTGTATTTCAAGATATTTATCGAAATATGACAGGCTTCATAGCATTTTCGGCGGAAGAGGGAGGGGGGAGGAGGGAGGGAGAAATATACATACTGCAGTTATAGGACATCTGGTTCCAGAATCTAAGTATTTGGATGTATGCTAACTTCGAAAGCCCAGAACTGTTGTTATAACTTTTTTTTTTCCAAACAAGCATATCACCCAAGGACGACATTATTGTAAGTGATTTACCAGAGAAAGGATGTTGTGTACGTTGTCTGGAAATGTAATAACTCTTATCTTCAATAACAAAACAAATATCGGCTGACGAACATGGCAGCAGCTCAACAGCTTTGAGGTTACAGCTGCAGCCGCGGCGATCCAACAGGCACAGACAGCTTGCTATGACGCTGTCCATCGTTTGTTACTCATCCAGTGGCAAACGTATGATCATTAATTTCGGTTAGTGATGTGATCTTTTATAATTTTGTCCGATTCATTGAGTGTTCTAGTCCCATTCGTTATAAATCTACAGAGCCTTCCCGCAAGAAGCGGAATGTTATTGTCAGGACTAAAACTGTGCATGTTGTTGTTTAGATCAACACGACTTTTAGATCTCTGGTACAGTTAACAGAAATTTAAACCGACGAGATATTCTGTTAATGTTCTCCTATGCCTATGAAAATGTCTGCTTAGTCTTTCCTTTCTATGACTTAATCCTTTATTGCAGAATTCTTATTCCCATAACCAGATGATCGCTGACAAGCGCCAGGGCCAACACACAAGCACTGACATTGCCGCTTTCTGGCCGTTCGTCATGGCACTCCGGTGGGAAATGGTGAACTGTCTGGTGCTGCCTACCTCGTCTGCAAAATATCCCTGGTGAAGTTGGACGTTTGTGTGTTGAAATACCACGCACGGGATGCCGACACGAATGACAGGGTGTTTACCCTGAATATCTGATCTTATGTATTCGTGAAAAAAAAAAGCTGTCGAGGAGATGGACAGCAGAAGATTTTAAAGGAAAAGGGTTTCCTTCATTCAAACGTTTCGACCGTTAACTCCCTACAATCTGAGGAAGCTGGGCTTCATGACTGCTGGATGCCCATCAACTGTCACCTTTTTTCCTGTAGATGCAGGAAGGGAGTTGAGCCCACATAAGTTTTGGCCTGTGTTGACTAAAGGAATGAAAAAAACTCTTTTCATGTTAAAATGCAGTATAAACTTTCAGGTAGTTTCTTTTTTCTGATTAAAAAAAAATAACGGAAACATACAAAGTAAAGAAAATTTCAACAACCTTTTGGTGGGAAGACAGCGTGTGTCCCCTTAAAAGAACCGTTTGTGCGGATCAGGATCAAATGGTGAATCCGGATCTGTTTAGCAAGATTTAAAAAATAAAGAAAAGCTACCGAAGCGATTATTCATAAAACATGTTAGAAAGATGCATGGGCTTTAAGAAAGAAGTCATTGAAGTTGGGTCAGATCTGGATTAATGGGCTGTTCCAGCATTCCTTTAACCATTACTGA
>JADBJO010003176.1:55000-57500 GCA_016801955.1 Conus betulinus | reverse complement strand
TATTTAAGATTTGATTTATTACCAACAATGCGTTGCCTTATCAACAGCTCGGGAAAATATCTTTCTTAGGGCTACAATGATGCAAGTCATATCACAGATGGATACAAATTAAGGTAATCATAGAAAAAAACGAGTACACTTTTTTATAGCCAATTTTCTCTCTTTTTTGTAGCAACAGTTGTCTCCTTTTTTAACATTAAATTCGACAAAATTTCACGTAAAACATTATTGCTGTTTCTTGGGATAATCAAATCAGTGTTCATATGCTGGAATTCACTTGTTTGTTCGTTTGTTACCTATTTCTTTCTTTCTTTCTTTTCTTTCTTTCTTTCTTTCTTTCTTTTTTCTTTTCATTGTCATCCAAAATTTCAACATCACCCCTGAGTATAGCCTGGCAGCTACTCAGATCAATGACTCTCATTTCAGCTCCTGGCTCCCAGCACAAAGCAGTTGCACTGTCACCAGGCTTCGTGCAACGCAGAGGGCGGGAGCAGGGAGGTAACTGAAGGTCAGGGCTTGCAGTTCCGCCAGCCAGCAGAGGTATCCCCTGTCTGGTGAGTAACGTGAAATGTCAGCGGGGCCCACAGTTTCCTTGGCTGTTTTATCGGCTTGGGTTTCAATCAGCAGCAAATGCCGGCATTCGTCAACTTCACTGTGGTTAATCTCTCTCTCTCTCTCTCTCTCTCTCTCTCTCTCTCTCTCTCTCTCTCTCTCTCTCTCTCTGTCTCTGAGTGTGTGTGTGTGTGTGTGTGTGTGTGTGTGTGTGTGTGTGTGTGTGTGTGTGCGTGCGTGCGTGTGTGTGCGTGCGTGCGTGTGTGTGTGTGTGTGTGTGTGTGTGTGTGTGTGTGTGTGTGCGTGCGTGCGTGCGCCCGCATGCGTGTGTGAGACTGACGACAACTTCCAAACAAAATCTGCATGCAGGTCTACACAGAATAATTCCGTCTTCAGTTGCGTGTCTGAGAATTCAAAAAAGAAATCCATCGATTGTCAAGAACTGCGTGGTGGGCTGTTTATGCCTGGTACGTTCACGATCGTTTGGTTATCTGAGCTTTGCTCGTTTGTTGCAGAAACTAGAAGTAACCAGAAGCCAGTGGTGGTTACGTTAACAATCTTTTTTTTTTTTTTCCTCCACAATTAGCTTGGCAGCACTCTGTATTCTAGCTAAGATTTGGCAGGAAGTCCAGCAAATGTCACACACAAGAGATGAAAGGGCAATTGTTGAGACCATTATTCTGTGACAACATCTGACAATGAATCCAATTATCGACAAAGGTGACGTCGTTTGGGGAGAATTCTCCACCGACTTGTGAAAGGGAAGACGTGTCATTCAATCTGACTAAGAAGTTCCCAAAGTGGCCAGATCAACGCTTCTGCTCTGTTGAAATCAGTTGGCTGAGTTGCTCGTTCCATTGGCACTAAGCTCTCATTCTGGATTGCAACGGGCAATGCCGGCATCGATCTGAGCGGGGAAACTTTGCAGAAACGGTAGCAAGATACAGCCAGGAAGTTGAGGAAATGATCAGAGACTCTCTCTCTCTCTCTCTCTCTCTCTCTCTCTCTCTCTCTCTCTCTCTCTCTCTCTCTCTCTCTCTCTCTCTCTCTCTCTCTGCCTGTCTACCAGTTTGTCCGTCTGCCAGTCTGGCTGTATTTCTTTGTCTCCTTTTGCTCTTCTCTCTCTCTCTCTCTCTCTCTCTCTCTCTCTCCTCTCTCTCTCTCTCTCTCTCTCTACCAGTCAATTGGCGTCAGTTTTGTGTATGACACCATGTACGACCTGGTTGTAATGTTGTTGTCATTTTCCTCTTTGTTTCTTTGAATTAGCTTCAAGCAGATGATGGACTGATAGTATCTCTTCGAATGTCTTATTCGAATGGGGCTTCGTCTTATTATGTCCACTATCAATGTTCACATTCCTTCAAATGGGGCTTTGACTTTACTGAATAAAATTCTGTTCTATTCTGTTCTGTTCTGTTCTGCTCTCTCTCTCTCTCTCTCTCCTCTCTTCTCTCTCTCTCTCTCTCTCTCTCTCTCTCTCTCTCTCTCTCTCTCTCTCTCAAAAAGCATGCAAAATGGATTCCATACGCCCCTCTTCTCACATTGATGTTCACTGTACCTGTCTATATACTATTGTACAAAGTTTATACTGTTTTGATCATTACAACTGGATACTGCAAATGATATCTGAAAACAAAAGAAACAAATACATGAACAAGTCTCACGCTGAGTACACTTAGATTACAATTATTTAAGTATCAACAATGTTAGTTATGGTAGAAAAAAAAAAAAGAAAACGAACTTGGTACAAAAAGCAAGACAGGTGTAATATTTTGAAAAGGGCTGTGATATTCTCGCCCTTTGACAGCAATCATTCAAACTATTTGCCAACTATCTTCTAAACTGTTATGACATTTTGTTTTCATTACATAGTTCAGCCATTCCTCAAAGGATGTTTGGATGCCAAGTTAACGCCCACCAACCAATGCCTATCATTAAAGCTCCTCTC
>JADBJO010003176.1:47500-52500 GCA_016801955.1 Conus betulinus | reverse complement strand
TGATAATTCTAGACATCCATTGAAACATATAATTGCTTTCGCTCTTTCTTTTTAACTAAAACCCTTGAAGTCCGTTCTCATTACCTAGTTCCTTTATCTTCAACATAAGGGATATCTGCGTAAGGGCACTGTTCCCATCCTTTCTAGCTTTCTTTTTCTCTTTCTTTCTTCTTTCTTTCTTTCTTTCTTTCTTTCTTTCCTTCCGTCTGTCTTTCTTTCTTTCTTTCATTTTCGTAAATCATCAAGATCTTCGAAATTGTAAATCATTCTCTTTGAGAATCATTGGCAATTTTTCTACTGCTTTTTATGTATGTATGTATGTATGTATGTATGTATGTATGTATGTATGTATGTATGTATGCATGCATGCATGCATGCATGTATGCATGTATGTATGTATGCGTGTATACATGCGTGTATATATGTGTGTATGTATGTATGCGTTGGTATATGTATGTATGCATATATGTACCTGTTTATTCATTTATTTATTTGTTTGTTTTTTTTCGCCTATTTGTCTTGACACTTACGTATCAAGGTATGTCGTCAGCCTGATGTATGTCTTTCTTCACAGGATGCGCACTGCTTCCTACAACTTAACATCCAGTTTCCTGTCTCCTACGTTTGGATATAGATTCGTTGAATGAATTAATCAAAAGAGGATTTTATTTCCAGACATAGATAGGCGACACAATTGAGTGGACAACACGTATAATTTATGTCTATGTATCCGCTCTGAGACCAGGATCTGTCATTCTATGTACAGCATGATGTTCCTCGAACGTGCGGTTATTTTTGTTTCACGGAGTAGAGCCAAACTGAACGATCTCGTGTAGCTTGTTTTCTCGTGTATATTAGGATAATACGTGCCTCTATTTCTGCTCTCGTCTCTTCCATACTTCCTCAGTAGACCCACGCTACATAGGTTCGTGCTTTAGTAAGTATCCTCAGCGCATGATAGTCTCACGTCCGCTTGAGGCATCACAGCTGAGGAGGCGCTGCCTTGCTGTTAGTTGTGTTAATGGTGCCCTCTCTGACCCAACATATGTAGGACAACGCGTATTGAGCCCCTTGCCATTTAAAACTCCTTTGCGAGCATGCGTTACTCTGGCTCCCAGCCACCCACCACCACCCCCTTTCTCCTCTCACTTTTCTTTCTTTCTTGCCGACTTAGCCAAGGGAACTGCTGTTCGGTGAACACTCTACCTGTATTCCCTATCCTCTAGAGGTTTACCAGCTACCCGAGTGTCCAGAGACGTCTGTATCTCTTGATACCAAAAAGCAGTAAATATCAGATAACCACCCATCGTCTGACGCGCCAGCCAGCAATAATGGCAGGGCAAGACTGGATGCAGTTCCTTCTCCATGGAATGAAGAAATATCGATGTCTGCAGCACGCCATGCAGGGAATAAACACGGCACATGCATCACGAATGTGTGTGTGCACAGATTCAACTGTAATAATAAACAACAACATCTTTGGTTTGACCTCCGGTCGTCTCCTAAATTTTCTCCATGGCTTCGTCAGACACAAAATGACACAATTGATCTCCAAGCCCCATTCTGCAGATTTAAGCGATTTGGTTACGGATTACCAATCTCCTCCTAAATCAATTCAACGGTCCGTCTGACACTGACGACAGACACAAATCCCCCCAACCCCATGCTGCAGGCTGAGAGTTTTTTTTTTTTTTTTTTTTTTTTATTACACAGTTTCAGCAAAATCATGGCAAGGAGACTGTTCTGGAATAATGCCAGGGAAAGAAAAATGCCTTCAAAGTACAGTAATAAATAAACGGTGACTGGGGCTGACGAGGAGATCAATCGAAATTTTTGTAAAAAGACATGTGTGACATGGTAGTCAAGATACTGTCGGTTGCTTGCTGTTTTTCTTGTAAATGTCTTGGGTCTTTCGTAAAATGGATTAAGTAGTTTATTCGGTCATACATTCAGTTTAAGACGTTCTCTCTCTCTCTCTCTCTCCTCTCTCTCTCTCTCTCTCTCTCTCTCTCTCTCTCTCTCTCTGTTCTGTCTGTCTGTCTCTCTCTCTCTCTCTCTCTCTCTCTCTCTCTCTCTCTCTCTCTCTATATATATATATATATATATCTATATATATAACCGTTTCCTGGAACTAGACCGACGTAGGTCAGGTCACGAACCAAAGAGAACCAAAGGGATCATGGTCCCTCAGAAAGACCATTTACATGCCGACGATGCACATCGATTTCCTGCCCATCCTGCGGGCTGAAACAATTTGATTACAGCTTTCAGCGCAATCAGTCGGTACGCAGGAAAGTGGGAAGGGTTACAGAGAGAGAGAGAGAGAGAGAGAGAGAGAGAGAGAGAGAGAGAGAGAGAGAGAGAGAGAGAGAGAGAGAAAAACCGACCGAACGATATGTACACCCCTACGCTCGTTTAACAGTGTTGTTCTTTTAAGTGTGCTACTGGGAAGGAAATTGCATTTTAAAACATTTGTATATGTGATAATTCTAGACATCCATTGAAACATATAATTGCTTTCGCTCTTTCTTTTTAAACTAAACCCTTGAAGTCCGTTCTCATTACCTAGTTCCTTTATCTTCAACATAAGGGATATCTGCGTAAGGGCACTGTTCCCATCCTTTCTAGCTTTCTTTTTCTCTTTCTTTCTTCTTCTTTCTTTCTTTCTTTCTTTCTTTCTTTCTTTCTTTCCTTCCGTCTGTCTTTCTTTCTTTCATTTTCGTAAATCATCAAGATCTTCGAAATTGTAAATCATTTCTTTGAGAATCATTGGCAATTTTCTACTGCTTTTTATGTATGTATGTATGTATGTATGTATGTATGTATGTATGTATGTATGTATGCATGCATGCATGCATGCATGCATGTATGCATGTATGTATGTATGCGTGTATACATGCGTGTATATATGTGTGTATGTATGTATGCGTTGGTATATGTATGTATGCATATATGTACCTGTTTAGAGAGAGAGAGAGAGAGAGAGAGAGAGAGAGAGAGAGAGAGAGAGAGAGAGAGAGAACAAGAGTGAATAAAGTGTGGTTAGTGTTAGTTGTCGAAACGATAATTCAATACATTTGTCCAAACTGACCAAGACGAGGTGCCTAGACTGCCTGTTACATAAGCCCCCTACGCGATGATCGCGCTACATAATAACATGCCCGATCCAGCTCGTTATATTCAAGTAGTAGCGTCTCGCATGGGGGAACAAGGGGATTCAAGAAAGCAGAAAAACGCGCAAAGAAGCATGAATGCATACAAGGAACATAGCTAAACAATTGTTAACATGCTTCGAATTTGCTGCAAGTGTCCTCGCTATATCCAGAAAGCTAGTCACAGATGGCATGATCACTGTAGCCTCTGTGGGGGTCTGGGTTAAAGAAAAGTTAACTGATGACAAAGGAGCAATGAAATGCCCACCCCACCCCACCCCCCCTCTCTCTCTCTCTTCTCTCCCCCTTCTACAACTCTCACTCCACTTCCTCACTCGTCAGCTCGCCTTCCTCCTCTTCTTTTCTTCTGTTATATATTTTTTTTATGACTAATACATAAGTGGTCATATGTTTCTCTTGTTTACATCCAGTCCTTGCCTTCATTAGGTCGACATTTAGACCAGAGAGAGAGATGAGAGAGAGAGAGGAGAGGAGAGAGAGAGAGAGAGAGAGAGGAGGCGAGAGAGATGCGAGAGATGAGAGAGAGAGGGAGAGAGAGAGAGAGAGAGAGAGAGAGAGAGAGCGAGCGCTATGCACACAGATTTTTCAACTTATGATGTTGCAAAATATTTTGTATAGGTACTTTTCGAAAGAAATGAATGTAAGCAAGTCGACAAGTCGTTAAGGAGAGAGCAGAGCAGGTGAGAGAGAGTCCTTGAGAGCGATCTGCACCAATATTTTCAATGATGTGCTGCAAAATATAATGGGTACTTTTCGAAAGAAATGAATGTAAGCAAACGACAAAGTCGTTACAGGAAAGATGCATGGGATGCATGTTTCGCTAAAACCGGTAAAGGAGAAAGGGGGCGGCAGGGGAAAGGTGGGAGGGCGGAGGGTGAAGAGCGAATCAAAGATAGATAACTCTGATTGTGTTTCCATGTCTTGATTTCTCTACTCTTTACTTTAAAAAATATATTGTGGAATGTGACTTTCACGTTTCACTTTCTCTTCACTGCCAGAGTGTACTTGGTTATGGAAGTATCTTTCAAACACATTGATGTGAAAGCCAGCTAACCTGGTGATGAGCCAGAATAGCTCAGTTGGTAGAGCATCGGACTCGTAATCTTTGGGTTGCGGGTTCGCATCTCAGCCGGGCCGTTTCGGTACAGGGGGATTTTTTTTCCCTCGGAGTTAACATTGGTTCTAACTCCATTTCCCACACAGTCTTTCGAATGAGACTATAAACCGAGGTATCGTGTATGAACGCACGCACAACATCTTGCACACACGTTAAATCCCATCAATAACTTTTGGAAGAGAAGGCCAGTTTGGCCGTTGGTATGGATGACACGTTACACACAGCATGCATCTTCCCTGAAGTTGGAGTATGATTGCCTTCATGGCAGGATTTTTTTTAAATGGTCATACACACAAAAGTATCAGAATAATCAACATGATGATTGTGGACACTCAAAGAAAGAAAGGAAAGAAGAAGAAAAAGAAAGAAAGAAAAAGAAAGAAAGAAAGAAAGAAAGAAAGAAAAAAAGAAAGAAGAAGAAGAAGAAGAAGAAGAAGAAAAAGAAGCTGAGGATCGCACGGCAATGAATACTCTGCCTCGTCGTTGTGAGGACAGCGTTTTAATTATCGAAAATCTCCTCCGGGCATCTGCAGACTGCAGCCAAAGAGAAAAGCAGTGAAGGTAAACACGGCAGCTTTCGAGATCTTTCATTAAGGACGAGGAAAGGAAAGGACAAAAAGAGAGACGGTTACAATTGCTAATGGCAGTAACGTGGGCGCATGTTAATGGACCCCACTCAATGTGGGTATATGCGAACAATTTTGTTTTAT
>JADBJO010003176.1:20000-25000 GCA_016801955.1 Conus betulinus | reverse complement strand
CGTCCACCTATGCTGCCTGTCTGATTGAGTCTTCTTTCTTCTTCTTCTTCTTCTTCTTCTTCTTCTTCTTCTGTCTCTGTCTCAGTCTCTCAGTCCGTCCGTCTGTCTGTCTGTCTGTCTGTCTGTCTGTCTGTCTATCTCTCTCTCTCTCTCTCTCTCTCTCTCTCTCTCTCTCTCTCTCTCTCTCTCATCTCTCCTCTCTCTCTCTCTCTCTCTGGTGCTTCAAATTTGCCTTGCATCTCCTTGGTTTTTTGTGTTTCTTAGATTGTTTCAAACATGCTTTTTTCTCGCATCCCACTCTCGCATTCTCGTATCTCTCTGTCTGTCTGTCTGTCTGTCTGTCTAAAACCCCCCCCCTCTCTCCTCTCTCTCTCTCTCTCTCTTTCGTCTTTCCTTGTACTCCTTTCGCTCACTCCCTCATCTCTCTGTCACTCACTCACCTCTCTCTCTCTCTCTCTCTCTCTCCCTCTGTCTCTCTCTCTCTCTCTCTCTCTCTCTCTCTTCTCTCTCTCTCTCTCTCTCTCTCTCTTTCTCTTCATTTTACTTAGAAAAATATCACACATCTTATTTTAGTTCTAGCCACTTTTTACATGCTTTTAACACTTGTTGCCTTGTCTTATTTGCACTGTTGACCCAACTCAAGGCGAGGACTGGATGTTAGAAAAGCACATCAGTGGTTATCTTTTTATCCTCGTAACTCTGTCCTCTCTCTCTGTCTCTCCTCTCTCTCTCCTCCTCTCCTCTCGTCTCTCTCTCTCCTCCTCTCCTCATCTCTCTCTCTCCTCCTCTCTCTGTCTGTCTCGGTGCATATATGTCTGTCTCTCTCTTCATTCTCTCTTTCTCTCTCTCCCCTGTTCATTCTGTCCTGTCTGGTCCTCTCGTCTCTCTGTCTCCAGAACTCTGTCTGTCTGTCCTGTCTGTCTCTCTCTCCTCTCTATCTCTCCTCCTCATAGTCTCTCTCTCATCTCTCTCTCTCTCTCTCTCGCTCTCTCTCTCTTCTCGCTCTCTCTCTTCACTCCTGCTCCTGCATCTCTCTGTCACTCTCTCTCGCTCTCTCTTGTCTCTCTCTCTCTCTCTCTTGCTCTTTCTGACTTTATTAGCCATTGTTGCATGCTTTTTACACTTGGTTGTCTTGTCTTCTTTTGCATTGTTGACCCTACTTCAAGGCGAGGACTGGATGTAAAAAAAGCACATCAGCAATCTATCATCCTGCTTATCTATTATCCTTTCTCTCTCTCTCTCTCTCTCCCCCTCTCTCTCTCTCTCCTCTCTCTCTCTCTCTCTCTCTCTCTCTCTCTCTCTCTCTCTCTGGCTATGTCATACAGCAGGGGATCAGTCCACGACTTGTTTAGTTCGGGTCCCCTGTAGCATTGCAACATATCATGTTCCTTATCCATGCATTTGTTTACTGAGTTTCCTCCAGGCAGCCAATATTTCAACATCTCCCCTGACAATGGGTCTGGCAGCTACACAGATCAATGACCCTCGTTGAATGAAGCTCCTGGCCCCTAGCACAAAGCAGTTACACTGTCACCAGGCTTGGTGCAACGCAAGGTGCGGGGGAGTGGGGGGGGGGGGTGGGGTGGGGGGCGGGGGGAGTGGGCGGTAACTTAAGGACAGGGCTTTGCAGTTCCGTGAATAGCGCCAGCCGCCAGCCAGCAGAGGTATATCCTCTGTCTGGTGAGTAACGTGAAATGTCAGCGGGGCCCACAGCTTCCTTGGCTGTTTTATCGGCTTGGGTTTCAGTCAGCAGCAAATGCCAGCATTCGTCAACTTCATTGTGTGGATCTCTCTCTCTCTCTCTCTCTCTCCGCGTTTCTCTCTCTCTCTCTCTCTCTTTTGTTTTACAGTTTGCCCATCTGACCACCTGTCTATCAGTTTGTCTGTCTGTCTACAAGTCGGTCTGTGTTTGTGTGTGTGTGTGTGTGTGTGTGTGTGTGTGTGTGTGTGTGTTCGTCTGTCTGTCTGTCTGCCTGTTTCTCTCTTCTCTCTCTCTCTCTCATTCTGTCTCTCTATCACACACCACACACACACACACACACACACACACACACACTCATGTTAAGATAAGAGGTTTCTCGTTTATCGTTTTGACCGTCGTAAGTTATATTTGTCTTTGCCTGAAGAAGACCTATGAGGTCGAAATGCATTGTAGTTTGTCCTGTACTTTATTTTGTTTGTGTCTTTGGGTGGTAACTTAACCTCTCTTTTTTTCTAAATCATGCCAACTGGTCTGACACTGCCTTAATTAAGCCACGCGTCAAGGTAAATATATCATGTGATGTTGGAATTACCTGAATTGCTATTTTACTTATTAGATACCATTTGATATCCGCTGACAGGGACAGTCACTGCAGACAAAATGCCTAAAACAACAACAACAATAATAATGATAATAATGGTAATGATGATAGATAGACAGACAGGTAGATAGAGGGATCGAGAGGTAGGTAAATAGATAGGTAAGTATATGAATGAATAAGTAAGCAAGCGAACATTAAAACAAAAGAATGCCTTAGCCATTATCATTCACGGTAAATACCTTGACAGTTTTCCATTTATTACGCCAAGTAGAGTAGACGTAACCATCTTAATCCAATACTAAATTACAGATCAGTTTTCGTATGTATCTCTCGGCGCAGAATCAGACAAGAATACGCGCAAGCAACCCCTCCCCTCTCTCCAACCTGCAATCCCTCTCTCCCTACCTGTCTCCTCCCCACCCCCCTCTCTCTCTCTTTACTGTTTTTTGATGATACCACTCTCCCTCTTTCACCCGTATTAGGCAGTCTTAAAGGTCAAACTTACTCAAGTGTGTTTCTTTGTTTTGTAGATCGAGGAGAACACTGCCAAACAATGTGATACACAGAAACAAACATTATATATTTATTACACAAGGTCGCAGAAACTGTACACTGCACAAGGGCTCGTAAGGTTTACTTGTAGACAAAAAGACCTTGCACAAGGGCTCGTAAGGTTTATTTGTAGACAAAAAGACCTTGTGTGTGTTTATAACGAGGTGACTGAGAGTGGAACATGCAGTAAGTTTTAAGAGATCGGTGGTGTAAGTTGCGCTGATGGATACACACAGATTATAGAACATATTTCGATCTCCTGGGGCTTTTTCGAACAAATCGACACCCATTATGTGTCTAATATGAGAAGAAAAGTGGGTGATCGTTCTTGTTTTTCATTGTTCTAATCTGAAAAAGACCTGAGAGGTTGAAATGCATTGTGTGATCTGATCTCGCGACGGGTATTACTTGGCGAAGCATGCTCGATCTTTTGTTGAAATGAACCTTATTGTGTTCCATTCACTCTCTCTTATGTTTCTTTTCTTCTTATCTCTCTATTTTTTTTTTTTTTTTAAGATACTGCTATTGTTTTTTTAAAGCAGATCTATATGCTACCAAACTACTATTGTCTTTAACGCAGATCTATATATGTTACCATCTTTTTTTCTAGATCTTTTATCCATTGGGTTGAACTCATCACAAAAAACACGGCTGATTATGTTTGTGATCTTGGCGTCAAATAGAGACACACCATAGTCCGTAATTCTGTGGTGTTCTCACCACCAGGGGTTCAAAAAAAAGAATCCAGCAGCACCCCTAAAGCAGCCAGCGAAAGGTAGTAAATAAAATAAAACGGAATTATAGAGTTGAAAAAAGTTGCTGAAAAACTAAAACAGTATGCAAAACTGTATAAAATGTAGGAGACAATCTTTGAGCCTATGCTTGAGGATCCATTTAAGTATGCAAGGGAGATAAAAAAAAAAATATATATGGGACAGTCTAAGTGGTCAGCTCTGCTGTTCAATAACCCAAGAATTGTAAGCGGCTAAGAATTGTGCAGAACAACCTTTACTTGGATCTCCTAAGAGATGCAATCACCCACTGAATGACCAAAACATATAATGCTGAACAATTAAGTAGTGGGGGGAAACAAGTGCAGGTTAGCAATTCTTCCATCATTATAGTAATAACTTGGCAAAGATTTGAAATTCAATTTTTGAAAAATTAAAAAGGGGGTGGTTGAAACTGAAGAAAATGGGAAAAAATGTATGTTATAAATATAAACACCCTTTACTAGCTGCATGAGGGAATCCTCGCTATCCCTCCCGATAGCAGATCTACATGTATCGCTTGCTTCTAGGACTTTCGTTCGCTGGATTGGACTCATTAGGGAGACACGGCGAATGTGTCTGTGATCTTGGTGTCAATCAGAGACACACCACAGTCCATAATTATGTGGTGTTCTCACAACCAAGGGTTCCGAAAATTTATCTTTGTGAGAAACAAGAAAAAGACAAGGAAAGAGAGAAAGGAAGAAGGTGTAACAAATGAACACCACTGGAATGAAGAATGACATCCACAGAGGTGTAGCCAGTTATGGTGGCTAGTCAGCTGTAGTTCAAATGTGGCCAGGTTGAATACATTCTTTTTTGTGTGTGAACTTTAATGTCCCTTCACCCTCTCCGCCCCTTCTAAAACCTCTACCGCGCCATGCTGCTATGACTGCAACAATGTGCTTTGGAATCCTCTGTTATCTGTACAGCTATTGCGCAAATAAAATGATGCAAACGAAGAAGTTAGGTGTTTTTTTAAAAAAAAAGTGTAAAGGTTTCCAGTCTGAGAGAAGGTCAAGATGTGGCGGATCGAGACATCACACACTAGATATAATGTCATGATGAATATGCCAGAGACACCCTCTCTCTCTCTCTCTACTTTGGATATATTTCACATTGGCAGCAATATGTTACTCTTGAACTTTTGGAACTAACTGTCTAAATTGCTCTCTGCAGGTGAAAGGATTTCGTTTCCTACAACTATCCGGCGTCCTCAAAGATTACGGATTAGACTGTAGTCTCTTGCCTCCACTCTAGAATTGAAGGTAAATATGACTGAGGTAAACATCTTTTTTTTTTTTTTTTTTTTTTTTTTTTTTTTTTTGCTACAGGTAAGTGTTTGGCGCAAAATGTCAGATGGATCTATGGGGGG
>JADBJO010003176.1:0-5000 GCA_016801955.1 Conus betulinus | reverse complement strand
TGACGTCAACTAAAGAGATACCTCTATATAATTATTAGGATTATTTACATCGCCTTTCTTGAATATTGGCAACGTTACAGATTCTTTCCAGTTTTCTGGGAAGATACCATCATCAAAAATCCTATTGAAAAAAGCTAGTAAAAAATCAACAACTTGAACTCCACCAAATTTCAACAATTCACCAATAATAGAATCAGGTCCTGCCGATTTGTTAGTTTTAATTTTCCCTCATAGCAAACATAATTTCTTCTCTAGAAATGGGGCGATTAAAATACTCACCCTCGTCTTCATCAGTGACAACAGAAAGTTCATCATTATCTGAGACATCTTTATCTAACAAATGTTTAAAGTGCATATACCATGTGTCCAGAGAGATATTATTGTTGTGATATTTTCTTTTGATGAAGCTCTTTTTACTGTGTTCCAAAACTCCTGTTGTAAAGGAAGAGATCTGATCATATTATCTAATAGCTTTTTATTGAATATTTTCTTCTTCTGTTTTAGAAGATTTTTATATTCCCTTCTCGCAATAACATACTCACTTCTGTCACCATCGTCCAAAGTACGCAACCATACTCTCAATAATTTTAGTGCTTTTCTTTTCATTAACAAACAATCACAGTCAAACCAATCCTCGTTCTCACCACTGTTTCTTATTTGCACACGCTTTTTCATACCTTCAGCACTGTTTTTGATACAATCATTGAACAAGTTTAAAGCTTTATCAACATCAACAGCAATCAGTTCTAAGGCCTCATTTAATTTTGTACGCATTTCTGCTTCACACAAATTGTCCCTGTAAGTCATGGCATAGACATCATTCCACACAAACCTTTCGAAGATAGTAGCCTCAACAGTCTCAGTTGATTTAACAGAATTATCTGTTGAGAAGTCGATGTGAAATTCAATAGGAAAATGATCGGATTCGATTCGTTCCGAAACAAACAAATTACAGGAATCACAAAGAGTAGAGAAAAAATCTTTTGACACAAGGAAATAATCATTTACGCTGCTCCCGCTGTCTGTTACATATGTATAGCAACCATGGCGGTCGCCCTGACATATACCATTCATAATATACAAATCAAAAGCAACGCAAAGATTTAACAATAACTTACCGTAGTTATTCAAAACATTATCCTGAGAACAACGATCTGTGCAAGGTGGTTCACTTTTCGTTTGGACACAAGAATCAAAAACATCAGTAGACAAGTCCGGAGAAAAAATTTGCCGTTCTGCTGTTCAGATCTCCACATACTATTACATCAATGTCACCAAGGGAACACAAGCAATCAGCCAAACAATCTTCCAACATAGAAATCCCATTATCAGCATGAACAGAATTATAAAAGGGAGAACTTCAGGTTGAATATATGCACAGGCCAAAGCAATATTTTTCGTTGTCCCAAAAAGCGATTTTTCGATTAAAAAGACACACACGTTAGAGCAATCAACATCAACATAAGTTATGAAGGGAACAAATTCTTGTCTCATTAAACAAACAAGCCCCCCCCCCCCCCCCCGATCTTCTCCCCTGATGACAGAGTTTTACAGCAGCTTTACAAAAGGCTTTATATCCGACAAAACACATCCATGTTAAACGTTTCAAGAAAAGTTTCTCCAAAACATATAAAAATCAAACCACAGGCATAGGAAACAAATGCCTTGTCAGAAACTTTTGAGAATAAACCATTTACATTCCAGGAGAGAAGCTTGAACACTTTATTACATACGGGCACGTCCAGACTACGGTTATCAACATGACTGTTACCAAATACACTATTATTCATGCATACATAGGCATCGCTATCCATATCATCAAATGTAAAAGAATTATCATTCAAATGCCTATCTTTCAAACTTTGATCCGAATTCAAATGACTGTCAGTGCCATCGCTCACATTGCCCACGCTACTGTCGTCAACATCACGTGCAAAGCGCTCACAGCCACGCGCGGCAGGGTCCGGAGCGGCCAGTCTTACAACGGTGTAAGGAAATTTTTCCTCCCCTTTGAAAGTAGGTCATCCTCATCACAAAAGGACCGGCCAAAACCCTATCTCAGTTCCTTCAGTTGACCAGAAACATCGAGCCCGAATCTCCTGCCATCCACAAGGAGATGGTCAAAGACCATCGCGGCCCGTTTACCACTGCTCCTGGCTTCCTTAAGATGAGGAGTGAGCTTCCGTCTGATATCGCGGACCCTAGCTGTGAAGTCTTCGCCGACAAAGATGTTTGTTCCTTTTAATTTGGCTTTAGCTTTTAAGATATGTACTTTATCCTTATATCGAAGAGCATCTGGCAATGATGGGGGAGTCATGCTTTGCATTTAAACGATGCGCTCTGTCAAACTCGACCCCATTCACACCCCAATTTCTTCGCTGTCAAGTCCTTCAACATACGCTCGCAGTCATCACCGTTCTCATTCTCACTTCTACTCAAACCATAAAACAATAAATTGTTACGTTTTGAACGCCCTTCAAGGTCGTCCGCCTTCTTTTCCAGCAACTCTACTCTATCAACCAGTTCAGAGAGTTCATTCTTTGCAGATCACTGTTCTGGGACCGTAATTCCGCCACTTCCTCCCTAAAGACCCTTCACTTCGTTTTGCAAAGCAGCAGCGTACTGTTCACCAAGGGTCTTCACTTCTGTTTTGACATCATCCAACTACTGTTCATGGCCTTGTTGGTCCTGTCCATCTCCAGGAGCTTGGTCATGATGTCGGCAGTGGTGGGTTCAGCGCTCGTCGGTCTGGACACAGTAGAGTCCTCAGAGGGGGCAGCACTCCTGTCCGCACTGGCCGGCCGCGCGTAGCGTATCCCAGCAGCCGGGTCTGCTTCGCGTTGTCTGCCTTCACCGCTGGTGTAGGTCCGGGGTTCTGCTCCACGTCTCCACACTGCAGTAACAGTCCGCCCCAAAACAACAAGACGAGGAGCAAACCTGCCCAGACACCGTCACTCGGTCTACGCAGCGTCAAAATGGAGATTCGCATTTTCGCTTTGTGCACACTTCTCTTGAACATGAAGTGCAGAAATATGTCCAAGAAACAGCCACATCTGGAACGGAACGATAGTCCATCCAACGGCATGGTACCAACACTAATCGTATGCACAGTCTCAGACACAAACAACTTCGGGAACCGTCGCAATAGTGGGGAAACTCGGAGAGACTCTACACCCTACGTCTTGCTCCAATACTGCGTTGAGCTCACCCCCGAGAGAGAGAGATAGAGAGAGACAGAGAGGGAGAGAGAAGTAAACTCAGGATTAGTGTGCCCCCATCGGGGGGGGGGGGAGATAGAGATAGATAGAGAGAGAGAGAGAGAGAGAGAGAGAGAGAGAGAGAGAGAGAGACAGACAGACAGACAGACAGACAGACAGACAAAGACAGAGGAGTAGTAAACTCAGGATGAGTGCACCCCCATCGGTTTTTTCTACATACAGCTCTTAATCTCTCATTGGTCTCTGACTTGCTTGAGAAAAGTCCATGGTTTGATGAAGAAAAAAAGATCGGAAGCGGATCTAAGGCAAAGAGCGTTGGTGATGGTGGGAAACGAAGAAATGTGAAGGGGTGGGGGTGGGGGTGGGGGGCTGAAAAGACAGGATGAGGGAACTACAAGAGGGGATGGGGGAAACGGGGGATGGGGTGGTGGTGGTGGAGTGGAACTTGGGGATCGGTTGGTGGGGGAGGGGGGGGGGGTGGAAGAGTGTAGACAGTGGACTGGAGGGACCAGAATTGGGAGAAACGAGAAAGAGGATGACGGTTGAAATGAAGAGAGGGGAGTGAGTCAGAGGACAGGGGAAGAGGCGGGGGTCATGGATCGAGTGACAGGAATAGAAACATTTGAAAACCGATTTGCGTACGTCTCTGAGCATTATCAATGACACTGGAGTTTACTATTATTTGATCTGTTCTGCCATCTCCGTCGGTACAGCAAGATATCACTCTTCCCTCTGGACCGATGGGGGGGGGGGGGGGGGGGGGGGGGGGGGGGGGGGGGGGGGCTATGATGCAAGGAAAGGTGGAATGGAGAGAAGAATGACAGGCAACGCGGGGAGAAGTGCCCATAAAAGTGACGAATTGTAAGGCCATGTTACACAAGTTATTTTCCACCACAAGCTTTAGACATTGTCGGGGAGAGAGAGAGAGAGAGAGGAGAGAGAGGAGAGAGAGAGAGAGAGAGACATTGGCAATGACAATGACGAATATCTGTTAACGTCCATTCAGCAATTAATCCCTTTAGAGGATAGAGACAGAAGAGAGAGAGAGAGAGAGGAGAGAGAGAGAGAGAGAGAGAGAGAGGGTAGACAGAGACAGAGACAGACAGAGAGACAGAGAGAGAAGAGAGAGACAGAGACAGAGGACAGGGACAGACAGACTAGCAGACGGACGGACAGACAGACAAACAGACAGACAGAGACTCAAAATTCAAGACTCATTACAGGATAATGTATTCCCGTTTAGACAATTGCCCAAGAGAGGCAAAGACAGAGAAGTAGTAGACAGAAGGACAGACAGTCAGTCAGACACATAAGAAATCAGAGGCCTACACAGAGAGAGAGAGAGAGAGAGAGAGAGAGAGGAGAGAGAGAGAGAGAGAGAGAGAGAGAGAGAGAGAGACAGACAGACAGACAGACAGACAGAGAGAGAGAGGAGAGAGAGAGAGAGAGAGAGAGATTGACTCGCTCTCCACTGGGCATTTAAAGAAAAGAAGTTAATGTGTATTGTGCTCTTCATCCATCTCAGCACCTCCTTTGCCATTCAAGCTAGCCACAAGCAATCAACCTCCCACCTGTCTCAGGGGCGGTGTGGAAATGTGCATGTGCGATGAAGGACAGGATGGAGGGAGTTTCCACGAACAGATAGGAGGTGGGAGAGGTCATAGAACTGTCCATATGAAATAAATGTGTTGTTTTTGTTTGTTTGTTTTTTGTTTTGTTTTGTTTTTTGGTTTTTTTGTTTTTTTGACTCGAGATGAGAAATTTCTGTGGGAGAGAAAGTCG
>JADBJO010003175.1:251437-253937 GCA_016801955.1 Conus betulinus | reverse complement strand
ATATACTCCACGAAAAAAAAAAAAAAATCATACGTTATATCAGGAAGCAGCCAGACACCGGTCTCCGTGGCCAAGTGATTACCATCCCAAATTCCCGGCTGGAAGGTCGTGGGTTCCATTCCCATTTTCAATGGAACCATATACTAAAATGAATACGGACAGGTATATAAAACAGGTGCGTTGACTAAGTTGAGATGTGACGTCTCCGACATAGCTGGGCATCCGTTTAGATACAGTGCTTTGAATGACAACGAACTGATATGTCGCTGGTGTTATCAGGCTAAGGAACCTGAAATGTATTTTCCGTTTTGTGCTGCTGTCCTGCTCTCTGACCAAAGAGTGGAGTTCATGAAATCAAAGTATTATTTGGGTCCTAGTGGTTTTAGAGTCAATGTGCCGTTAGCAACAAGATCTCTGTGCCAGGAGGCACATAAGGCTTGGACGTCTCTCCTCCACTGTGTTCAGTCTGCAGCTGCATGGCGTACAACACTCCACGTTTTCCAGCCTGCGCCGTTTCTCTCCTTCTCCACCATTCGCCGCCATGTTGTTTTTCCGTCGGCCTCTTTTCCTTCTTCCCTCTGGTGTCCAACCAAAGGCCCACAGCGCAGTCGTCGTTCCTCTCCTTCCTCATTATGTGCCCAATCCAGTTCCACCTCCGTCTCTCCTCACCTCCTCGCTGATCTTTCCTGCTTCTGCCATCTCAAGAACTGTCTTAGTGGAGACGTGTTGTTGCCATCGGATCTTGAAAATCCTCCTCAGACGCTTGGTCTGGAAGGTGTCCAGCTTTTCTTCCTCTCCTTTAGTCAGTGTCCAAGTCTCGCATCTGTAGAGTAGGACGGACAAAGACAAGGCTCTTGAAAAGGGAAAGCTTTAGTCTTTCTGCCTATGTCGCTGGTTTGCCAGATGTTTGATAGCCGCTTCATCTGTGCGCTGGCCAAGGCTGCTCTCTTCTTGACGTCAGCTGTGCCTCTCCGCCGTCCTTTGTCACGATTGCACCCAGATATGTGAAGCTCTCGACCTCCTCTACTTCACTTCCTCCAACTTTCACGTCAATGTGCATCTTCCA
The DNA here is from genome assembly GCA_016801955.1 of Conus betulinus. Taxonomy (NCBI): domain Eukaryota; kingdom Metazoa; phylum Mollusca; class Gastropoda; order Neogastropoda; family Conidae; genus Conus; species Conus betulinus. The sequence goes on along the minus strand of JADBJO010003175.1, from coordinate 252,871 downwards.
TCTTGCAATGTACGTAAAAGCGACTGCGAACAGTATATTCATAGTAGTTTTCTATGGTGTATGTGTGTAATTGCTTTTTCTTTCTTTCTTTTTTTTTTTTCATTTCTTTTATTGGGAATCCTTTTTTTGTTTCGTGGATTGTGGGTGTCACATCTTCAGTAAGGATTATGGCCTTTACCTGAATCAATTATTCGTAATTAGTACTCTCTCTCTCTCTCTCTCTCTCTCTCTCTCTCTCTCTCTCTCTCTCTCTCTCTGCTTTATTATTTAGAACGGGAAAGATGCACAACTTCTATATGATTCAAAATCTTGTTCGTTTATTTTTTTTTTTTTTTAAGAAAGAAATCTGTCTCAACGATATTTGATCCATCCTGCTTCACAAGTGGCACTGTTACGTGCTAGATGTAATCTTCTGCCTCTGAGCAATAACCTTCCCATACACAGTCTAAATTCTCAGGGTGAAACCTATCCTCTGTGAGTTAACACAACAGGAAATGAGGAAAACTCATCGCACGATCTGCTCCCTGTGTTCAGATGTCTTGACACTCCACCGACAGAAACTGGAGGACCCTGGCGAAGCCTTTTTTTCAGAGTGGTACCCTAGTTAAGATGATGTAGTTCAAAGCCCAGCCGACCGCCAAAGGCCATACCAGGGCTGCCACAGTATTGGTCAGCATACAAGTCATTTAAAAGGGAGAAAAAAAAATGAAAGGAAGAAAAGAAAGAAATCTCATTCCCGTAACCCTTTGAAATACATCTTCTAAAAACACACACCAGATATTTCGTTAAAAAAAATCTTTCTTCCGTAACATCTTGGATCAGATGAACATGTTGATCTCCTTCAGAAATTCGAAGATCACATCAGGTGCGACAACTCTGGACAAGGGGTCCATGGAGTCTGGTGGTTCCTTAGTGGCTCCCCACGGAGATGAAGACGACTCAGATATCTTGCAACAACCGTGCATAAAAAAAAAAAAAACCTCTTCATTCGCCAATGGATCCACGTCTCGATTGATTCCTGTCTCGATGGATCCCCGTCTCGATGGATCCCCGTCTCGATAGATCCTCATTTCGATGGATCCCCGTCTCGATAGATCCTCGTCTCGATAGATCCCCATTTCGATGGATCCCCGCCTCGATTGATTCCTGTCTCGATGGATCCCCGTTACTGTTTTTTTTGGATCTACCGAGACAGGGATCTATCGAGATGGGGATCTATCGAGATGGGGATCTACCGAGACGACGGGGATCTATCGAGACGGAAGTTCGTCCACGTGTAGGCCTAGTGCTCCTCACCCACTCCCCTAGCCGTCGTCTCTTGAATAAGACGTTCAAACAACTAACGCCTGTGTGCCACGATGCACTTCGCCGACACACGTAACAGGATTCCCAGCCACCAAGGCAGTTGTCCTTGTCGAATCTGGATCTGGATCT
>JADBJO010003175.1:218937-221437 GCA_016801955.1 Conus betulinus | reverse complement strand
AGAGTGAGAGAGGAGAGAGAGAGAGAGAGAAGAGAGAGAGAGAAGAAGAGAGAGGGGAGATAGAGAGAAAGAGAGAGAGAGGGGGGGGTGAGGAGGACTTGGGGCCGAATGGTTACGGTGAGGAGGAAGGAATGAGGGGGACGGGGAGGGGGGGGGGGGGGGAGAAAGGGCGTAAGAACAAACATCAAGAGAAGGAACAAATTTACATGCGCGGACGTCTTTCCCTGAGGAAACCGGATTTCCCTGAGCACAAACAAGAGATTGTGAAAGAAAATCAAACAAACAAACAAAACTTTAAAGAAACTTCTCAGAGATTTTTTCTTGGAGGGGTGTAGTTTTGTGTAGTTTTGTTTTGTTTCGTTTTGTTTTGTTTTGATTTGTTTTGTTTTTTTTGTTTTTTCTATGGGTGGGGATATAGAGCTAGGACGTGTTTGGGATGTGGTAGGATATTGACCCAGAAAAGAAAAAGCGAAAAGAAAACTGCAAAAAAAAAAAAAAAAAAAAAAGAAAAGAAAAAAAAAAGAAAAAGAAAAGAAAAGGAAAAGCAAGAAAGACAGACAGAAAGCAAAAAAAAAAAAAAAGAAAAGAGAAAGAAATGAAAATCAAAGATACTGAAAAAAAACGTAGATTTGTGCAAAAAAAAAAAAAAAAAACGAACAAGAGAGACAAAAACCTCAAATAAAACTGAAGGGGGGGAGGGGAGGGGGTTTCAATTTGGTGGGGGGGAAGGAATAAGAGGGGGGGTGGCTATGACAGCACACACACACACACACACACACACACACACACCACACACACAACACACACACACACACAACCACACACACAAATGACATGAGTTAAGGGGGGGAAAATGAAACAAAGACAAATTCAGATAGACAGGACGGACGGGATTTGTGTGAAAAACAGAACAAAAAACAAAAAAACAAAAAAAAAAAGAAGAAGAAGAAGAAGAAAAGACAGACGGAGAGCCAGAAAAAAAACAAGAAAGACAGAAGGAAAGTGTTGGATGGAGAAGGACAATTATTATGAAGGATGGGGGTGAGGGAGCAGAGGTCAATGTCACACACACACGCACGCACGCACGCACGCACGCACGCACGCACGCACGCACGCACGCACGCACGCACGCACGCACGCCACGCACGCACGCACGCACGCACGCACGCACGCACGCACGCACGCACGCACGCACGCACGCACACGCACGCAACGCACGCACGCACGCACGCACACACGCACGCACACACACACACACACACACACACACACACACACACAACACCAGAAAAAGTGAGGATGGGGAGAGACGATATGTGGGTGGGGGTGAGTGGTTAATGTTTTACACACACACGCGCGCGCGCGCGCGCGCGCGCGCATGCGGGCGCGCGATAAAGAGAAAAAAGTAGAGAAAAATTAAATCAGAGAGAGAGAGAGACAGAGAGAATGGAGAGAGAGAGAGAGAGAGAGAGAGAGAGAGAGAGAGAGAAGAGAGACAGAGAGAGAGACAGAGACAGAGAGACAGTCAGACAGACAGACAGAGAGAGAGAGAGAGAGAGAGAGAGAGAGAGAGAGAGAGAATCCAAACAAAAAATTAAAACGAAAAACATACTTTTTTCTCTCTTTCAACCTGTTCTATGACACTTTGAAAATAACAGACGAAAACAATGCAAAACTAACCGATTTTCCTTTATCTTCCGATCAAACGGATATGAAAAGTGGAGCAGTCAGTTGTCCGTCGGGAGGCAGACCACCGGAGGAGACACTGCGCTGTTGCCGAGTCCGTTCGGCGGCGTTCACTGCTGCCTGTTCACATCTAACGTAGGCAGGACCTCATCTACAAAGCCCGCTACGGATGGCTTCGAGTCGCAGAGCCAGAGGGTGAGCGAGCGTCGCCCTCCGGAGGTCCCCATGACGTCCATCGAGCGACAATCCACATGACGTTGACTGTACCGATGATTTCCACACACACTCAGCGTTACGATCTAACCTTTACTGGATGACGTTTTTTGACTACCTAGACCCGATCGTGCAGGGTCGCCCAAGACCCACACATTTTGTACAGGCTTTTACTATTGCTTATCCCGCGTGGGTCTTGTAAGACCCACACCTGATACTACAGGGCGGTTCTGCAACTTATTCCCTCCTCCCGATGGCGTGGGTCATGTGCGACTCATTGAAATCGATAGGTCCTGGGGGAACCGCGACTATTTACGCTAATAATTGATTATGCCCGCACATGAAATTTCAGTGACCAACGGCTGTTAAGATCGTTTAGGAACGGCTAAGATTTTCGTGAGCATAGCTCTGTCCGTTCATAAGATATGATGCGTTTATTGAGTCACTGGGTCATGGATGACCCAGGAAGCACCGTAAAAGTGGGACACAAGCAGAGGAACTTTTGCAAAAGACGTCATAGCAATAATGACGCGTTGCAAGCCTCCTTTTATTTATCGCTTTTCGATCTTTGCATGTTTGGTCAGCGTTGTGCTATTGTTGA
>JADBJO010003175.1:206437-211437 GCA_016801955.1 Conus betulinus | reverse complement strand
CACACACGCACACACACCATACACACACACACACACACCAATCCACACACACACACACCACTCCACAGAGAGGAGAGAGAGGAGAGAGAGGAGAGAGAGCGAGAGGAGAGAGAGAGAGCGGACGAGACGAGAGGAGAGAGAGAGAGAGAGAGAGTACAGCTCAGTCCTGCCATGCAGTTTCACACCAGAATGGAAGCCCGCCGCATCATCTTCCTCATCCTCATCCCATCTCATCAGCATTCGATCGTATTTCAGATTTCCGTGGCTCTTCCATGCCCTGCTATCATGGTGACCTCAGTTTCGATGTACCTCTTCATATTATGGCCTTGGTTGATTCTGTTGGGGGGGGGGGGGGGGGGGGGGGGAAGGGGGGAGTAACCCGATTCCGGAAGGAGAGCTCACTCACGTCCGGCTTCGCGAAACGACTAAGCAAATCTATGTCAGTCGTCAGCAGTGGGGCTTAGTAGGTAGTGAGTGTCCTGCGTGTGTTTTGAATCAGACCGTACATCACCTAAGTGACCGCCGACAGTGCAGGTCTCACCGGTAGGGTTCACACTGATGGTGCACTGAATGACAAGGATCCTCCCTGTGGGTGTGCGGTGCCACCAGGCAATGGACAAGGGCACAGGGTTATGATGGGGGGGGGGGGGGGGGGGGGGCCCAGGAGGGGGGAAAAGACGAATGAATGGTCATGGTGTACTGTCATTCACGTGGCACAGAAGATGGGACAGACAGCCAAGAGAGAGAGAGGGGGGGAGGAGAGGGGGGAGAGAGAGGAAAAAAGACAGGGAAAAAGAGGGAAAGGAGAGAGAGAGGAAAGAGAGAGAGAGGGAGATGGGTGAAGAGAGACCGGGGGGGGGGGGGGGGGTGCGAAAGAGAGCTGGAGATGAGAGCGAAAGAGAGAGGGGAGGGAGGAGAGAGAGTGGGGGACGAGAAGAGAGACAGTGAGAGAAAGAGAGACAGGCAGACAGACAGGCAGAGAGAGAAGAGACGAGAGATGGGGAGGGGGAGGGGTGAAAGGAAAGCTAGAGGAGAAAGACAGAGGAGTTAAGGAGTAAGAGAGAAAGAGAGAGACAGAGACAGACAGACAGACAGACAGACAGGCAGGCAGGCAGGCAGGCAGGCAGGCAGGCAGGCAGGCAGACACCCACAGGGAGAGAGAGAAGAGAGAGAGAGAGGAGAGAGAGGAGAGAGAGAGATGGACGAGAGGGAGAGACGAGATGAGGGAGAGGAGAGGAGAGAGAGGAGACGAGAGAGAGGACGAGAGACAAGGAGAGAGAGAGAGAGAGAGAGGCTAAGAGACAGACAGACAGACACAGACAGGCAGACAGATAGACAGACAGGCAGGCAGGCAGGCAGGCAGGCAGGCAGGCAGGCAGGCAGGCAGGACAAAGACAGAGTTCCAACATCATATCGATCTTTTGACGCGATTTGACGCATGCAATCTGTCTGAATACGTATGTGTGTGGGTGTGTGTGTGTGTGTGTGGTGTGTTGTGTGTGTGTGTGTGTGTGTGTGCGTGTGTGTGTGTGTGTGTGCTGTGTGTGTGTGGTGTGTGTGTTGTGTGTGTGTGTGTGTGTGGGTGTGTGTGTGTGTGGTGTGTATGTGCGTGTGTGTGTGTGTGTGTATGTGTGTGTGTGTGTGTGTGTGTGTGTGTGTGTGTGTGTGTGTGTGTGTGTGCATGGTGTGTGTGTGTGTTGGTGTGTGTGTGTGTGTGTTGTGTGTGTGTGTGGGTGTTCAGGAGACATTTGTTTTAGTGACACAGGGTGTTTTTTTCTGCAAAAATCGTAACCTACCCACACCACCCACCACCACCACCACCACCACAAAAAACGAGAGAGGAGAGAGGGAGAGAGAGAGGAGATGAGAGAGACCCGCGAGAGGAGGAGAGCGAGGAGAGGAGGTCGCGAGAGAGAGAGAGAGGAGGAGGAGATGAGAGAGAGGAGAAGAGAGAGAGAGAACAGAAAAACATCAAAACAAACCAAAACTAAAACAGATTATCTGAACCCACTCATAAATCTTTTGAAATAACAATAACGAAACGGACGGTACAAAACAAAAACAAACAAACAAACAATAAAGAAAAAGATGATTTATACTCCTACGATTTACAGTGCGACTGAACCATGGCTTAATGTGTCATTCTGCTCACGTGTGTGCGTGCGTGTGTGTGTGTGTGGTGTGTGTGTGTGTGTGTGTGTGTGTGTGTGCGTGTGTGTGTGTGTGTGTGTGGTGTGTGTGTGTGTGTGTGTGTGTGTGTGTGTGATAAACTTACGATTTTTTCATACCAATACTTGATGTAACGTAAGCTTATCTTTTCTGTTCTTGTTCTGTTTTTTATTTTTGTTTTTTTGTGTGTGTGTTTGTTTGTTTGTTTGTTTTTGGATAGAAGGGAGATGAGAAAAAAAAGTGTTTCCTTTCAAAGTTAGGCGAAGTGGCTTCGCGCATCTTGATATCTTCTTGGATAGTCAATCGTCAAGTGGAACTGAAACACCGAATCTATTTCGTCATGTGCTGATCTCTCTCTGTCTGTCTGTCTCTGTCTCTGTCTCTCTCTCTCTCTCGTTTCTCTTTCTCTGTCTCTGTCTCTCTCTCTCTCTGTCTTTTCTCTCTCTCTGTCTCTGTCTCTCTCTCTGTCTCTCTCTCTGTCTCTCTCTCTGACTCTGTCTGTATGTCTGTCCCCTCTCTCTCTCTCTCTCTGTCTCTCTCTCTCTCCTCTCTCTCTCCTCTCTCTCTCTCTCTCTCCTCTCTCTCTCCTCCCCCGTCCTGTCTCTGAAGTGTGTGAAGGTCTTTTCACATGTCAAGGAATGACGGTGCACGTCAGACGGGACTTCTACAGACCCCTGGCCCTTTCCACGTCTCCTGAATCATCTATCCGCACACACACACACACACACACACACACACACACACACACACACACACACACACACACACACATACACACACACACACACACACACACACACACACACACACACACACACACCACACACACAGCGTTCGCTCGCCCATGCATACACATACGCGCGCGCGCACGATATATATACACATATATATAATATATATATATAGAGAGAGAAGAGAGAGAGAGAGGAGAGGAGAGAGGAGAGAGAGAGAGAGAGAGAGAGAGAGAGAGACAGACAGACAGACAGACAGACAGACAGACAGACAGAGAGTCCCCGCGGTGTAGAAATAATTATAGCTCCACCTCTCCTCAGGGTTTCCAGTGTTCACTCTCAAACCCCCCACCCCATCCCACCCACCACCACACCCCTTACATCTTCTCCCCTACCCCGCTCTCCCCTCCCTTCCCCCCCCCCCCCCCCCCCCCCCCCGCCGCCGCCTCTTTCCTCTATCCCCTAGTCTTCCCCCTCCCCCTCTTCCTCCAGTGCCCAACTCCCCCCTCCCATCCCCCACCCGCCGCCCCCACCCCCCTGGCCCCTTCCCCTCCCCACCCCCCCCCACCCCCACCTTCCTCGTTCATCCATACCGCTTCTCCTTTCCCTCCCTTTCCTTCCCCCAGGAAAAAAAAAAAAAAAGAAAAGAAAACGCCCCCACAGCCCTTGACAGATGCTGAAATCAATAGCCAGGCCTCGGGCACAGGGTTAACAGTTTCGCACCCGAGCACTCTGCTCTTCAACAGTTCCGTCATGGTGTCGCCCCGCGCTGTGTGTGTGTGTGTGTGTGTGTTGTGTGTGTGTGTGTGTGTGTGGTGTGTGTGTGGTGTGTCTGTGTGTGTGTGTGTGTGCGTGCGTGCGTGCGTGCGTGCGTGCGTGCGTGCGTGCGTGTGTGTGTGTGTGTGTGTGTGTGTGAGTGCGTGCGTGCGTGTGTGTGTGTGTGTGTGTGTGTGTGTGTGTGTGTGTGTGTGTGTGTGTCCTTAATCAAGGGAAGTCAACTCCGTGGTGCTGACTGGAGAACGGACCTTTTTACAGATTCGAAGGGAAGGCAGTTAAGCGCATGGAGGGAGGGAGAGGGGGGGAGGGGGGGGGGGTGGGTGGGGGGAAGAGGGGGGGAGGGGAGGGGAAGGGAGGCAGGGCGTTTGACGTGTCCGCAGTGAACAAGAGCAAGTCGCCTGTCTTTTTGGGACGAGGTTTCGTTGTTACTGTTGCTGTTGTTGTTGTTGTTGTTGCTGTTGTTGTCGTTCTTTTGTTGTTCTTTTACATTTTCGACGTTTTATTCATTCTTTTTTAACTGCAGGTGGGGGAGTGGCCCTTTTTTGTGTGTAGACAGGTTCAACTATAGAAGGGCCTGAAGTCAAATACTTATACAACGTAATCTCGTGACTGACAAATCGCGAAAAATATTACACAAGCTCTTTAAAGTCGTGCAAATTACTATACAAGCTCTCATAGCTCGTGGAAATTACTATATAAAGTTCTCTTAATTAAGGTTGTGGAAATAATCATACAAGCTCTCTTGCATCATGAGAATTCTCATACAAGCTCTCGTAAGTCGTGAAAATGATATCAGCTCTCTGGAGTCGTGAAAATGATGATGCCAGCTCTCTTTCCATCCAAGATGGCGGGTTGAAACCATCCAAGATGGCGGGTTGAAACCCATCCAAGATGGCGGGTTTGACGGAGAGCTGGGGGGCGGCGTGAGAAGAAGGGGTGAAGGATCGGACACAGAATCACATCGGGACCTCCCAGGATGACATGTTCACACTGAATCCCTCGTTTTGACCTCTGTCCTCGGGACATGACCCATACACCTCAATGCAAAAACTGTTGAATGTTGCTCTCTCGTTGGTCTATGGGACATTTGACCATGATTACGACACATCGTCTTCCAGTTCTTCTTCTTCTACAGTTCAGAGAGGAAAACTGGAAACATGCTTTCGGACTTATTCTTCTAGAAACAGAATAGCTAAACACAAACTCTACTTTGGACAAACGTTCACACACAGACCTTTGGGACACGCACGTTTTCTGGAGTGGAAATTTGAATTGTTCATTCACAGCACATGCACTCTTTCTCACCTACAACAGAGACAGAGG
>JADBJO010003175.1:176437-178937 GCA_016801955.1 Conus betulinus | reverse complement strand
GAAAGTGCACTTCACTTGTGCCAGTTCTTTGCCGTTCAACCAGTATTGAATGTTTGAACTTCTCTCTAATTCTGTCTCGAGGAGCTACAAGTACTTCTAAGAGAACAAGCCTCAGGAAACTTATCCCTGAACTACTGCTGAGTATTTTAACAGTCCCGAGAAAAAGAAAGAAAAAAAAAAGGCGCTCCTTCCATCACTAGTAAGAGAGAGAAATTTTAAACGTAACTGTATTAGAGAAAGTATTCCAAGTTCTTCCCCTAGAGGGCACACCGACCCACTCCCAACTCTCGTCACAACGCTCGACACATTCTACGACAAGGCTTGTACTCTCTGATCAAGATTTCGAAAAAGACGGAACACTGTGACTAAAACGATAACAGTATTCTTTCTGTTTATCAGTTCAACTATTTCAGAAAAAATGTGTGCAGTAACAAGAATGCTACATCGATGCAGCTATGATGCTAATCTGTCTGCGAAAACATGCAAACAAACAAACAAACAAAAGACAAGACTTCAAGCGGATCATTCTGATCGAAGTGATTTCAGCTTCATCTGAGCAAAAGCTATAGGGCAGATGGGTAAATGTTTTATTCTTTCATCTGTTTATCTGCCCATCTGTGTGAATGATGTCGACTTGGAATAAGCTTGAATATTATAACTCCATATTCAACATGTCAATGATTATCAACACAACAATGAAAATAGGAAAACGGAGAGAGTCAGCGGGAGACCTAGGGGCAGGAAGGGAAGGAAGGAGAGAAAGACAGAGAAAGAGAGACAGACAGACAGACACAAAGACAGGCAGATCGACCGACAGTGACAGAAAGGCAAAGAGGATGGAGAAAGTGAAGGCCTATAATCAGTTATGACATATTTCTGCGGAAATTTTTCCTTCCTTTCTTTCGTGATTTTTTCCTTCGTTCCCTCTTGCACTCTTTCCATCCTTTCTCCTATCTTTCCTTCTTCCTTCCCTCTTTCCACCATTCTTCCCCCCCCCCCCCAACCAACACCCCCCCCCCCCCCTCCCTTTCTCCCCCCCTCTCTCCTTCCTTCTTTCTATCTTTTGTTCTTTCCTACAGTCATCCTTTCCTTCCTTCCCTCTTCCTTCATTCAGTCTTTCCCATTTGTTCCTTTCCTTCTCTTCTCTTTCCTCCTTTTCTTCCCTCTAATCTTCCTTCCTTCCTTTTTTCCTTCCTTCCTCCTTCTTTCCCTTCTTTCATCCCATTTTTTTCCTTTTTTCTCCCCTCTCTCCTTCCTTCCTTCCCTCCCTCTTTTTCCTTACCTCTTTCTGTGTTTCCTTTTTTTGTCTCCCCTCTTTCCTAACTTCCTTCCCTCTAATCTTCCTTCCTTCCCTCTTTCCTTCCTTCCTTCCTTCTTTCCCTTCTTTCATCCCATTTTCCTTCTACTCCCCTCTCTCCTTCCTTCCTTCCTTCCCTCTTTCCATCCCTCTTTCTGTCTTTCCTTTTTTTTTTTTTGTCTTCCCTCTTTCCAAAGTACCTTCCCTCTAATCTTCCTTCCTTTCCCTCTAATCTTCCTTCCTTCCCTCTTTCATCTCCTGCTTTCCTTCGTTCTTGGAGAGGCTTCGTACACGGCCACCACCCTTCCCCCCTAAGAAGACGATCTAGGTCGCAGGCATACAGAGGTCGTTAACAGTCCGAAACAAATGGACTGCCCTGACCACTGGGCGCTGGCTGTCGTAACCTTCGCACCAACCCCGCCCTCGCCAACGCCGCCGCCCCCTTCAATCTGTCGTCAGTTTCTTCCTCTCTTCGTTATTCGTTGGCTGGCTCCATCCTTCCTTCCTTCCTTCCTTCCTTCCTTCCTTCTCCATTCGTTCCTTCAACTCTTCATTTCTCTCTTTATTTGTTCCTCCTGCATCTTTATTTTCTTCCTACCCCCCCCCCCCCCCCCCCCCCACCTTTTTTTTTTCTTTCATACCGCCCCCCCCCCCCCCCCCCCCCCCCCATTGCCTCTCTCCCTCCTGTCTTTCCTATTTCCTTACTTCATTCATTTATCCTTTCTTCTTTCCTTTCCCCTTTCCTTTCTTTTCTCTCCTTCTCTCTTTCTTTCTTTTGTACCTCATTTTCTTTTTTTCCCCTTTTCCTTTCTTTTATCTCCTTCTCTCTTTCTTTCTTTCGCCCCTCGTTTTTCTTCTTTCCTTCCTCTCTCCTTCCTTCTTTCTTTAATTTCCTTCCTTCCTTTCTTTTTCCGTTTCTTCTTTCTTTCCATCTCCCCCCCCCCCCCCTTCTTTCTTCTTCTTTCGTTTCCCCTTTTGCTCCTTCACCTTTCCTTCTTTCCCCTCCCTCCCCCCCCCCCCACTTCTTATTTTCTTCTTTCCTTCCTTACTTCCTCTTTCCCTGTTTCCTTTCCCCTTTCTTTCCTTCCTATTGCTTTGCTCTTTCCTTTCCTCCATCCTCCATTCCTTCTTTCCTTCTACATAGCTTTTTATCGCTCCTTCCTTTCCTATTTCCTTCCTTCCATCCTATGTTCCCATCCCCTA
>JADBJO010003175.1:163937-166437 GCA_016801955.1 Conus betulinus | reverse complement strand
GTTGATGTCCTTGTGTTACCAGCCGCATGATGTATTGGTAATGTGTTTTCGGTACGTCTTCCCTTCCCCTTCGGTTATGGGCCTTGGCCTAAACTGAATAAACACTGGCATTAGTATTCTCTCTCTCTCTCTCTCTCTCTCTCTCTCTCTCTCTCTCTCTCTCTCTCTCTCTCTCTCTCGCATCTTATATCCACATGTACAATGTTTTCAGATATGCTTTACCTACGCGCTGTGCACCAAGTAGCATCCGACAGCTCTTTCGACCGACCACATTTACAGACATTTACACACATTTACAGACATTTACAGAAGTACGCAAATGAGGTACCCCAGTATACAGATCAACAGCGACGAATGAAAGACACACGGGCAAAAGCACATTTGCAACAATCTAGTTTCTACCTTTTCCTATTCTGGCTCCTTTATGTTTGAATTTCTCTCTCCATCTTCAATACTACTGGCATGAATGTCGTCCACAGGCCTAAACGACAACAAAAATCTTTTTCTTTATTATTATAAAAACTTACATAGCGCTTATCCTCGTTTAGAGACCAAGCTCTAAGCGCTTTACAATCCACACTCGTTTACACAACGGGCTGCCTGCCTGGGTAGGCGCCGACTGAAGAGCTGCCAGCTGACGCTTCATTCAGTCGTTTCCTGTGTCATCCAGTCAGTATCGTTCAATATCGTTCACTCAGTTTCCTTACTTTCTTCATTCTTTCCATTTCTTACGCAGGGTGTATGCTATGTGTAACGTGTCATCCATACCAACGGCCAAACTGGCCTTCTCTTCCGAAAGCTGGTGATGGGATTTTACGTGTGTGTGCAAGATGTTATGCGGGCGTTCGCACACGGAACCTCGGTTTATAGTCTCATTCGAAGGACTATTGCGAAAGGGAGTCAGAACCTATGCTAACTTCGAGGGGGAAAATCCCCCTGTACCGAAACGGCCCGGCGGAGATTCGAACCCGCAACCCCAGGATCACCAAGATTACGAGTCCGGCGCTCTATCAATGACCCATTCCGGATCTACCACCGAGCTATTCCTTATGATGTTCAGGTATCATTTATTTTCCCCTTTGCGCTAACAACAACAACAACAACAACTGACCACTGAGCTATTCCTTATTATGTTCAGGTATCATTTATTTTCCCCTTTGCGCTCACAACAAACAACAACAACAACAACAACTGATGTTGTCCTCTGACTGGCATGGCAGGAAGAGTTGAGGAAATATGTATGGCAGTACACGAGTGTCAAAAGTGTTGTTCTCCCCAGGGAAAACAGGTATTATCCCTTTGGGAAAAGGGTATTGCGGTCATCCTCGAGAATTACAACTGTTTTCCTTCAGATAACAATTCTTTCTCTTACCATCGCAACTGTTCTTCTCAAGATAACTCTTTTTCTTACGATCACAACTGTTCCTCTGAAGATAACAACTTCTTTCTTACCACCACGACTGTTTTCTTCACGATAACAACTCTTTCTTACCATCAAAACTGTTCTCCTCAAGCAAAGAACTCGTTCTTACCATCACAGCTGCTTTCCTCGAGATAACTCTTTTTCTTACCATCTCAACTGTTTTTCCTCGAGATAACTCTTTTTCTTACCAACACAACTGTTTTCCTCCAGACAAGAACTCTTTTTCTCATCATCACAGCTGCTTTCCTCGAGATAAACAAGTCGTTTTCCTACCAACACCATCACAACTGTTTCCCTTGAGATAAGCAAGTCTTTTTTCTTACCATCACAAAAGTTTACCTTAAGATAACAGTTCTTTTTCTTACCATCACAACTGTCTTCCTTGAGATAACAACTCTCTCTCTCTCTCTCTCTCTCTCTCTCTCTCTCTCTCTCTCTCTCTCTATATATATATATATATATATATATATATATCTTCTCTCTTTCTGTGGTGTGTGTGTGTGTGTGTGTGTGTGTGTGTGTGTGTGTCTGTCTGTCTGTCTGTCTGTCTGTCTGTCTGTCTGTCTGTCTGTGTTCTACTCTTCTCCTCTCCTCTCCTCTCCTCCCTCCCTCCCCCCCCTCCCCCTCCCTCCCTCTCTCTCTCTCTCTCTCTCTCTCTCTCTCTCTCTCTCTTCGAATTTATTTTATTGCGCCAGTTGTTTTGTAACATGATATTTGTTTTATTTAATGTTGATGTCCTTGTGTTACCAGCCGCATGATGTATTGGTAATGTGTTTTCGGTACGTCTTCCCCTTCCCCTTCGGTTATGGGCCTTGGCCTAAACTGAATAAACACTGGCATTAGTATTCTCTCTCTCTCTCTCTCTCTCTCTCTCTCTCTCTCTCTCTCTCTCTCTCTCTCTCTCTCGCATCTTATATCCACATGTACAATGTTTTCAGATATGCTTTACCTACGCGCTGTGCACCAAGTAGCATCCGACAGCTCTTTCGACCGACCACATTTACAGACATTTACACACATTTACAGACATTTACACAGAAGTACGCAAATGAGGTACCCCCCAGTATACAGATCAAC
>JADBJO010003175.1:138937-143937 GCA_016801955.1 Conus betulinus | reverse complement strand
AAATAGACGCAGACAGAGAGAGAGAGAGAGAGAGAGAGAGAGAGAGAGAGAGAGAGAAAAGAGAGAGAGGAGAGAGAGAACCTGAGAGCGAGTCAGCCAGCCAGCCAAACAGACAGACAGAAAGAAAGACAGGGAGAGAGACAGACAGACAGACAGAGACAGGGAGAGAGAGAGACAGATAGACAGAGACGGGGAGAGACAGACGACAGAGAGAGACAGAGACAGTGAGAGACAGGCAGACAGACAGACAGACAGACAGACAAGACAGAACGCGACCGCCAAATAAAGCTTTATTGCAGGCCATCAATATAATCTCTGCAGTGGGCTGCAGGCGGAAACGATAGGTAGGAGGGAAGACGACGGGGGGGAGGGACAGTGGGAGGGGGGGGTGGGGGGTGGGGGGGGGGGGGGGGGGGGCTGGGGGGGATAGGGTGGGGGTCGGCTGGGGGAAGGGGGAGGGGTCAAAAGGAGAGGGTCAACGGGGGGGGGGGGGGGGGGGGGGTCCAAAGGGAGTGATAAGTGGATAAAGCTGGTAACGGCCCCATCTACATTCGCACCGATAATTATGAAGTGTCCATAGCTCAGACCTTGACAATATCTCACGTATTCTGACAGCCATACTGGAGTGAAACGGAGAGAGAGAGAGGGAGAGAGAGAGAGAGAGAGATGAGAGAGAGAGAGAGGAGTGAAGAGAGGAGAGAGAGAGAGAGAGAGAGTGCGACAGAGGGGCATACATACAGACAGACAGAAGAGAGAGAGAGAGAGAGAGGAGAGAGAGAGCAGTGAGGATATGAGAGGGGAAAGAGGGAGAGACATGCAGACAAACAGAGACAAGGGCTTAGTCACAGAGGGAAAGTGGATGGAAAAAAGAAAACCAAGAGGCATGCACTACACAGAGAGACACACAGCAAAAGAAAGCTAGACATACATTATACAGACAGATAAAGAGAAAGAAACAACGGACACACATTATACACACAGATAAAGAAAAAGAACAATAAACATACATTACTGACACTCGCAGACAGACAGACATACACCGACAGAGAGAGAGAGAGAGAGAGAGAGAGAGAGAGAGAGAGCGTGGAGTATCACTTACCAGCGTTTTTAAGTAAAATCTACACTTACATACTAAATGCAAGATTAACTGAATGGGCTGAAACTGAAGAAAAAATAGTGGAAGAACAAGCAGGTTTTAGAACCAGTTACAGCACCATAGACCATATATTTACACTATATTCTTTGATTCAGAAACATCTTCTCTGCAAATCGAAGCTGAACATTGCATTTGTAGGAATTGTCCCGCAAAGGAAGACATGGGTATCCGGATGATACCTGAAGCAGTTGAATTAGTTTTACTACTGTATGCTGATGATGTGGTTCTCCTGTCCGGAACAGTTGTAGGTTTGCAAAACCAACTAAATGTATTGAAAGAAGAAGCAGACCGCTTAGGTTTATCAGTTAACTTGGATAAGACGAATATATAGTGGTCTTTAGAATGGGTGGTCACCTATCAGTGTATGAAAAATGGTCTTATGGAAATGCAGATGTTCAAGTAGTTAATTCTTTGGAAAATGTTTGATACACAGATAAAAACTCTTCTTACTTATGCAGCTGAAATTTGGGGCTTACATGAAAATTTGCAGATGGAAAAAGTACATACGTATGCTATGAAGCGTTTCCTTCAAGTACCTATTCATTCATCCAACACCGTTTTATATGGAGAAATGGGCAGATACCCGTTGTATATAAGTACATTTGTGAAATGTATTAAGTACTGGTTGAAGATCTTGAAGCTACCCCAGTCCCGTTTCAGCAGGCAAGCCTATGATATGATGCTTTTAGAAATGGAAAAAAAAAGTAAAGAAAAAAACTGGCTTATAAAGTAAAGAAAGTCCTTTCAGAACAGGGTTTTTGGAATAGTGTGGATGACCCAGGAAGTAGGAAATGAGCAACAGTTTCATTGCGGAATTTAAAGACAGGCTTATTTGTTCTTTTTAAACAGAATTGGCACTCAGATATGGAAAGTAAAGAAAAATATCGCTGGTTTTTCTCATTTAAGAATGTGTTCCATCCTGAAAAAGTTTTCTCAGTGTCATAACAGATAGATGGCACAGAATAAATTACGCAAGATTTAGGTTGAGAACTTTAGGTTTTAATGCGAACAAAAGATGGTTTGAATGTGAAACATCCACAGAATCTCCTTGTCCTGCATGTAGACATATTATTGATGACGAAGAACACTTTCTGTTCCACTGTACAGCTTATAATGAAGTGCGGACAAATTGTTCATTTTTCCAGCTAGATATAGCGAAAAGACAAAAAATGTCGCTGGCGTGTTATCATCAGATGATGAACTTGTAATTAAATCAGTTGCGAAATTCATCGCGGAAGCATTGAAAATTAGGCAGATGAAGGATAGTGAAGTTTAAGATTAAGATAATACATTATAAAGAGATATCTGAATGAATATTATCATTCATCGCATGTGGAAGAGATCAGTAAAATACAATGACATCATTCATTGAGTGGATGGTCGAGTCAGTTTTTTTTTTTTTTTTTTTTTTTTCCCCCAGTTGAAGAGATCGGTAAATACAATGTCATCATTTGATTGAGTGGATGGTCGAGTCAGTCTTAAGGTGTGTGTGTGTGTGTGTGTGTGTGTGTGTGTGTGTGTGTGTGTGTGTGTGTGTGTGTGTGTGTGTGTTGTGTGTTTGTTTTTAACTTTACTGCATTACTCCTGTGCGTGAGGTGAGGACATAACGAAATGTTACGAATTTATTTGTTTTTGTTAACTTTGGATTTGATACACACTCGGAATGAAAGTGTACTATTTGTTTGCAGGAAAGGAAGAGGGAAATGTTTTCTCTCTCTCACACACACACACACACACACACACACACACACACACACACACACACACACACACACACACACACATACACGCACACACACGCACGCAATGGCGGTTTGAAACTGCAGGGAGAAAAATTCGTGTACGCGTTGATTCACGATCTGGCATACTCATTTTTTTGTCTTTTTTTTTTTTTTTTTTTTTTTTTTGTATGAGCTGCAGATAGCGGTCTCAACCATCTCATTGTGGAACGCATGAATATCTGGGTCGATAACCGCCGTCAGAGTCCGGCTCTCGGAGTCCATAGACAATGATTGATATCACCAATGGTTGGCGGAGACTGGTCTTCATTGAGAAGCCGACAGACCTGGCTTTCCGAACAGCCTTGAGTCCTGTCATGACAGACACAGCCAGTTTGTTTCATCAAGGAGGCGTCACTGCGTGCGGACTAGTCCATAGACGCTATACCACATCCGCTAAGTTTTTGAGACCGCACTTTACATGATTTCAAGCTGATGGATAAATGAATTAACAACTAAGATGAGAGAATTGAAGACGAAGAGGGTCTCGTGGCTACGACTCAGCGGACGTCTGACCAACTATGCATTAGCCTAACGCGCTGGTCAGACCTTGAGTGCCTACCTACCATTTTTCCCCCCTGTATGTGTGTGTAGTGAATGTACACGTGTGTGTATGATGTTGTGTGGGCATGGGCCCATGTGTGTGCGTTGCCAGGTGTAAGTAAGCCTTGTGTTCGTCTTCGCCGAGTTGTCGTCCTTGTTCAGAATGCACCCGAGGCACTGGAAATGGTTCGCTGTCTGTCCTTTAAAGCGAGGTGGACATCTCCTGAATTTGTCTGGAATCATGGTTTTGACCACAGTTTTGCCCGTCTCTGAGCTGACATCTGTTGAGTATGTACTGCGTGTTGTCAGTTCAGCCATGGTGGTTCCATTTTCAACTGCGTCATCATGTTTGTTTGATGGCCTGTCTGTCTGTCTGCCTGTCTGTCTGTCTGTTAGTAAGATGACGCAATGCTCTTCAAGAGATCTTAACGAAACTAGCGGGGAAATGAGTGAGGCTCGGAGGAAGAATCTACTGTCTGTGGGTGTACAGGTGGGTGGGCGAACCATGCGCGTGTCCGTGCGTGCGCGCGTGCATGTGTGCGTGCGTACCTGCGTGTGTGTGCATGCGTGTATGTGTGTGTGTGTGTGTGTGTGTGTGTGTGTGTGTGTGTGTGTGTGTGTGTGTGTGTGTGTGTGTGTGTGTGTGTGTGTGAGTGCGTGTGACACATGCCTTTCTTCATTGGTCCAAGAAAAGGAAAATCTCTCTCTCCTCTCCTCTCTCTCTCTCTCTCTCTCTCTCTCTCTCCCTCTCTCTCCTCTCTCTCTCTCCCTCTCTCTCTCTCTCTCTCTCTCTCTCTCTCTCTCTGAGTCCGTTTGTTATTTACAACAAAAACTAACGCATCATAGCAGGTCAGTTTCCTTAAAATGAGGATGAATCAAACATGTGTTCTTAAACCTGACGCTGTGTTTGGGTGCGTGGTGTGTGCGAGTTGTTTCCCTTCACTGTACGTTCACGAAACTCGTACATGACAAAGTTTACTACGTGTGTGTGTGTGTGTGTGTGTGTGTGTGTGTGTGTGTGTGTGTGTGTGCAGGAGGTGAGGGTTGCCGTTTAGATGTGTCTGGGGTTTAGGGGGGGGGGGGGGGGTTTAGGGAAGCTCTTTTCAGTCGCACGTGCATAATGTATGATGCCGTCTCCAAAATGGTGCTGAGTGGCTGGAATTCTGTTTCGTGTCTCCGAAGCCATCAGCGAAAGGGACGACAAAAACAGGTCGACCCTTCTACGTATGTGGGTGTTTGGCAGTCCAAAAGCATTTCCTGTGACATATCGTCGTTGTCGATTTTGAAAATAGAGAGAGACAGACAGAGACAGAGAAACAGGCATACAGAGACTGACACACAAAGACACAAAGACAGAGAGAGACGAGGGGGGGGGGGGGGAGAGAGAGAGAGGGAGGGGGGGGGGGAGATGGGGGGGGAGGAGGAGGGAGAGACACAGAGGGGGGGGAGAGAGAACAGGACAGAGAGAGAGAGGGGGAGGGGAGAGAGAGAGAGAGAGAGAGAGAGAGAGAGAGAGAGAGAGA
>JADBJO010003175.1:131437-133937 GCA_016801955.1 Conus betulinus | reverse complement strand
TTTTCATTGACATATAAACAGGTATACAGCGTAAATGACTAAACGCTCTATAAAAAATCAAATCTGGTACTGTTCTGCACATGTGAATTCCAATTTTGCCAACTACAATCAATTAATCTTTCTCGGAATACCCGAATAAAAACATTCATAGAGCGAGAGAGAGAGAGAGAGAGAGAGAGAGGAGAGAGAGAGAGAGAGAGATACAGACAGACAGACAGACAGTGAGAGAGGGACAGAGAGAGACGGGAGGGAGAAGGGAGAGAGGGGAGGTTGGGGCGGAAAGACAGAGAGAGAGACAGAGAGAGAGAGAGAGAGGAGGAGAGACAGAGAGAGACACAGAGAGAGGCACAGATAAAGACACAGATGGTGGGAGGTACAAAGACAAACAAGAGACATTTTACCTATTTTGACTCAAATGTAATGAACTAAAATCGAATAAAAAACACATCAAAGAAAGATGAAGAGCAAAGGGGAAAAGGACAGTAGCACGAACACACACTACTCCAACAACAAGGAATGGGAGGGGGGAAAAAGTCTTCTTCCAGCACTCTTATGTACTTAGCACCGTTCAATGCACTTGGCACAAACAACAGTGGACCTCTCCCGTGGCGAGGAATCCCCCACACCACCCCCCATCAGTTCGAGGATTGACTTTGGACCAGCCAGGAGGAAGGAAAGCAAAGCAACAACAACTTCGCTTCAGCGTTCCCCACAGTTTAACAACGACCAACAGGTGTGACGACCTTTCCCCAATGGTTTGTTTACAACTCAGCCAAGGCTTCTACTGCAATGCTCACGCTCCTTCCTCTTTATCTCACGAACGTCAGTCTTGCTTTGGGGTTGTCCTAACTGATCAAGCTTTCTTGCCCCTGTTTCACCAAGCATTCACACCTGGGTTGATACTCGACATTCGCTTGAAACTTTAGAAACTGTTGCACCCCTGATTCTTTTCATAATCTTTTAAAGTGCTGCGTTTTCGACTGATAGATTTATATTGTCAATATACTTTCCTGTCACTGGAGCGTTTGTGCAATTTGTCCGCTGTTAAATGAATTTGATAACAAAACAAAACAACAACAACCAAAACTTTGACACTTTATGGACTTTCAGACGTGTGTGTCTTTTAATGACACGATGTAATTTTTGTTTCGACTATCAACCCCCTTACTTTGAATATACTGCATCTAGACTGTTCACAATGGCAGCAGACAAGACTTACTCAATGTTGTAATCATCAAGGGAAAGAGCAAACATTGTTTGTCTTCTGTACAATGGCAGAAACCTGGAAGTTTGACACCCCCCCCCCCCCCAAAAAAAAAAAAAAAATGCTTCAAAGTTGGGTTCAGGAAGTGGAACATGAATGATGTCCCCCTAGTCATTCTGACGACAGATCCAGAATATGTGCATGGCATTCTTCACAACGCTGTTTGTGTGAGATTATGTTTTGAGTAGGACTATTTCTCCAGTGCCATTTTAAGTACTTAACATCCCCCCTCCATCCCCACCATACCACCCCCTGCTGCCCCCCTTTCCCTCTCCATGGCTCCCACACACACACACCACCTGCCTTTCCTCTTTCTCATGTCACTCCAACTTGCAACACACTGCTAACTTTCGATACACCCTTCCTTTTCTTTCTCCTCCCCTCCCCCCCCCCCCCCCCCCCTCCCGCGCCCTCCCCCATGCCCGTTTTCAGCAACCAGTGGTACTTTAGACAGCAGCATGTCTGAAATGTCCGACCTTGACCGGCCCTGCTATTGCTGGCAATGAGGCAATGGAATCTGCACCAGGGAGCCATCCATCCAACAAGAGGGAGGGCTGGATGGTGAAGGAGGGGGGGGGGGGGGAGAGGGAGAGGTCTCCAATCTGATGGAAGTGTATCTCCTGACAGACGACGCAGTGAGACCTATTCCTATGATAACCGAAGGGTCTTGTTTGCTCGTTTTTTGTATTGGTTTGTTTTCAGACAAGACATTCAGACAGCTGTGTATCTGGGTTTAGCGCCACCTCTCTGAGTGCACCCCTTTGAATGCGCGCAGGGTGAGACGGTGCGCGGCAGTGGGTGGGTGGGTGAGGAGGCTGATTTTGAAGTTCAATGAGTGTGTGTGTGTGTGTGTGTGTGTGTGTGTGTGTGTGTGTGTGTGTGTGTGTGTGTGTGTGTGTGTGTGTGTCTGTGTCTGTGTCTCTGTGTGTGTGTGTGTGTGTGTGTGTGTGTGTGTGCACAAGTGTGCAGTGTGTGTGTGTGTGTGTGTGTGTGTGTGTGTGTGTGTGTGTGTGTGTGTGTGTGTGAGTGAGTGAGTGAGTGTGTGTGAGTGTGTGTGTGTGTGTGTTTGTGTGTGTGTGTGTGTGTGTGTGTGTGTGTGTGTGTGTGTGTGTGTGTGTGCGTGTGTGCGTGTGCGAGCGTGCGTGCGTGTGTGCGTGCATGCATATGTGCATGCATGCATGCATGCGTGCGTGCGTACTTGCATATGTGTGTATGTATGTGTGTGTGCCCTAAACA
>JADBJO010003175.1:113937-118937 GCA_016801955.1 Conus betulinus | reverse complement strand
TCTGCCCTAAATTGACTCGCATGTATTAAATATGTAGCACAGAAGAGTTAAGAGCAAATGGTGGGTAGGAGAGAGGGGGAACGGAGAGGAGCATGATTCATACAATTCCAACGGCAATGATGGAAATCGCTTGTCTCTAGCACGCTGATGTACTTAGCTCTGTTGACTGTACCTTGTACAAACAAGAGTCGACGTGGCGAATCAGTTCCCTGACCACCAGTTCCAGTGTTGACTTTGGACCACCAACATGGAGGGAGGAAAAACAAAAACGTCGACGGCCACTTCTCTCCAGCATTCCTCCACTGTACAGCATGACCAACAGGTCTGGTGGCCCTTTTCCCTGCTGTTGATTGACGCTTCACTTAAGGCCTCCTCTGTGGAAACGTAAACACGTTTTTCTCGTCGATTCAAGATTTCGTGAACTTGCCTAGGATAAATATATATCTCTTTCTTCCGAATGTTTCGTCACACACCTTTGCCGCGGTTGATGCCCGAAATTCGCGTGACATTTCGGAAAAATGCTCGAAATTCGCGTGACATTTCGGAAATGCTCGAAATTCGCGTGACATTCCGGAAACTTCCTGTCCTTGTTTTCACGATCTTTGAAAGACTTGGGGTCATGTTTCATTGAACACTGCTGGGTCTGCCGTTTGTTGATCCATTTTCAACACGTATCCTGTCACAGTTAGTGTTTGACACTCTTTGCTAACAGCTGACCGAAGTAATTTCAACACTTTATGGACTCTGTGCCCATTATCTTTAATCACACATTGTGGTTGTTTTTCTTTCTACCATCAAATCCTTCTTTGGTGTGGTCGTAGAAAATCTACATTGTTCATATTTGACTTAACCTGATGTATATCTAATACTTCAATCTCAAGATAACAGGAAAGATATTGAAGAATCAAATCAGTTTGTGCTGTATATGTACTGTGTACCATAGCCGAGATTTTGTTTTTCACCTTAAGCTGTGAATGCAATCGCTTCAAAGTGAGTTTAGGACATAGGGAATGATTTCTTTGTCCCTACAACTGTGAGCACAATGACAGACAGAGCATGTACTTGTCAGTACGTACAGCACTGACTTTCTGAGAATGTTTTGATAAGCAGTTATGCCTCCAACACCCCTTCAGCCTCCTGCCTCCATCCCTCCTATAACCCCCCCCCCCCCCCCCCCCCCCCCATCCCCTACCATACCACACCTCTGCTGTTCCCCTCTCCCTCTGCTCTTGCCTTTCCTGCTTTTCCAGTCACTCCAACTTACACTCAACGTTGACTTCTTCTGCTCTCTCTTCTTACCCTTTTCTTTTCTTTCTCTCTCTTCTTGCTTGCTCTCAGCAACCACTAGCACGTGGAACAGCAGTATGTCTGAAGTGTTCGGCCTTGGTTAGCTCTGCTGTCTCTGGTAATGAAGAAATGGAATCTGCATCAGGGTTAGAGCGATTCTACACCGTTTTTGTACTCCCAGTTTCTTATAGAACAGGGAGTACTTTAGAATGGGAACGAAGAAATGCTGTGCTGTGTGTCTGTCCGTCCGTCCGTGGACAAAACTACTGAGCCGATCTTTCTGAAAATTTGTAGGTATGTTCATTATGAGTCACAGATTATGCCCGATGTTTTAGTTTACCCTGTTATAGCCGTTACTAACGGCTGTAACGGCCTGTAACGGTTTTTTCTTCGTCATGGAATATTTCAGAAAATACTTGGCCGATCTTTGTGAAAATTAGCAGGTATGTTCATTATGGGTTAGGAATAATGCCCGATACGGCTGTAACGGCACCTGTAACGGTTTTTCTTCTTTATGGAATATCTCAGAAAGTACTTTGCCGATCTTTCTGAAAATGTGTAGATATGTTCATTATGGATGATGCCTGATTTTTTAGTTTACCCGTTATAACCGTTGCTAACGACTGTAACGGCCTATAACGGTTTTCCTTCTTTATGGAATATCTCAGAAAGTACGTGGCCGATCTTTGTGAATATAGCAGCTATTTTCACTATGGGTCACGGATGTGCCCGCGATTTAGTTTACCCCGTTACAGGCCGTTACTAACGATTTTAATGGCCTGTAACGGTTTTTTCTTCCTTCTTTAGAGAATATCTCAGAAAGTACTTGGCCAATCTTTCTGAAAATTTGTAGGTATGTTCATTATGGGTCCACAAAAAATGCCCGATGTTTTTAGTTTACCGTTATAGTCGTTACCAATGGCTATAACGGCCCATAACGGTTTTTCTTCTTTATGAAATATCTCAGAAGCACTTTGTCGATCTTTCTGAAAATGTGTAGGTATGTTCATTATGGGTCATGGATGATACCCGATATTTCAGTTTACCCTTATAGCCGTTACTAACGGCTATAAATGCCCATAACGGTTTTTCTTCTTTTATGGAATATCTCAGAAAGTACTTGGCCGATCTTTCTGAAAATATGTTGGTATGTTCACTATGGGCGACGGATGATGCCCAACATTTTAATTTACCGTTGTATTCGTTACTACAGTTTATAACCGCTCATAACGGGTTTTTCTTTTTTTTTACGGAATGTCTCAGAAAAGTACTTGGCCGATCTTTCTAAAAAAATATTGTAGGATTGTTGATTATTGGTGACTGATGATGACCGATGTTTTAGTTTATACCGTTATAGCCGTTAGTAACGGCTATAACGACCCATAACGGGTTTTTTTTTATAAATGGAATATCTCAGAAAGTAAGAGGCCGATCTCTCTGAAAATTTGTAGGTATGTTCATTATGGGTCACGGATGATGCCCGATGTTTAAGTTTATCGTTATAGCCGTAACTAATGGCCCATAATGGTTTTTCTTCTTTATGGAAATCTCAGAAAGTTCTTGGCCGATCTTTCTGAAAATTTGTAAGTATGTTCATTATAGGTCACAGATGGTGGCCGATGTTTACCAGAATAGCCATTACTAACGGTTACACCAGCCCAAGACGGTTTTTTTTCCTTTATGGAATATCTCACGTGTATTCAGGATAAACTGGGAGTACGTTTATATGCTTTGCATCTTGTTTGTTGTTGTTGTTGTTGTTGTTGTTGTTGTTGTTGTTGTTGTGTGTGTTTAACCAAGTCTTCATGTTTTCATTCTGGCGCTCTCCTGCTATGAGGTAAAAAGGGCCTAAGCGTTGCCAGTGATCTAGCTCTGTTAGACACCTTGGTATCAATTCTCCATGACCGGCAAATGGCTGACGTATTCCACATGTATATCATCAACAAACTTTGATGGAACGTATGACGTCTGAACATGAACGAGTTCTTCTTTCATAATAATATGCGTCCATTCGGATTCTCGTGATTAGCGCCTGCTTTCAATCATGTCGGAAAAAAAAAAAAATGATGAACCTGATGTGGCCAAGGACTCCAACACCCAGCTGTTCGCAGATGATGCTCTCCTCTACAGGAATGTCTGCAGTGCCAAGGATCAGTCCTTGCTGCAAGCTGATCTTGATCGCCTGGCAGAGATTGGGAAGACACTTGGCAGATGAGATTCAATGCAGGAAAGTGTAACACACTCCACATCTCGCCAGCAGACACCTTTCCTTCCACTCTGCATATACACTTCATGAACAAACCCTGGACGCAGTATCCTCAGCCAGATACTTAGGAGTAACCATGGCAAAGGACCTATCCTGGACCAAGCACGTGGAAACGGTGGCAGCCAAAGGGAACAGGGCAGTGGGTTTTCTCCGCAGAAACTTAAGAGACTGCACCCGCTGAGGTTCGCAAAGCCACCTACATGACCATGGTTCGTCCTACACTGGAATACGCTTCCACTGTCTGGGACCCTCACAAAAGACAAGACATTGACCTCCTGGAAAAGGTCCAGAGAAGAGCAGCTCGCTATGCCTGCAACTGCTATTTTGAAACTCCCCCGCGCACTCCTGGCACTGTCACTGATCTTCTCCGGAAACTCTCAGTGGGACAGCCCTCGAGGACCAGAAGGCACCGCAACAGACTGGAAATGCTGTATTGCATCGAGAATGGGCTGGTAGATATCCCCCCTCCATGCTCTACCGACCTTCTCATTCCAGGGCCTGCGGCAGGAATAGTGCTCGCATCTTCCAGGAGCACTCAAAAAACACCCAGCTCTGCACAACTCCTTCTAACGAACGAATAAATGTTGGTTTGGATTGATATGCGGATTAAACCCAATGGTTTTCTTTTATATATAGGAAAGACACACAGAGAGACAGAGAGAAGGGCGGGGGAGGGGGGGGGGGGGGGGGGAGGGGACAGAGAGGGAGAGAGGAGAGAGGAGATTGACAGACAGACAGACAGACAAACAGACAGACAGCTGCTGATAAAGAGCCAGAGTCTGTCTCTCTTTGTTTTGAGACTAAAAGAAACAATCGGACCGGAAGCGTCAGAAAAACAATCAGGCCGGAAGCGTAAATAATACAAGAAAAACAAAGGGTTCCTGTTATTCCGAGACTCCATCGGAGTATATGCAAATGGACATAGGTAAATACTCTAGGATAACACGAGAGAGAGAGAGAGAGAGACCTTCTAAGAGAGAGGGAGAATGAGAGGAGAGAGAGCGAGAGAGAGACAGAGAGAGAGAGTGCAGAGAGAGACCAGAGGACAGAGAGGACAAGAGGAAAGAGAGGGGAGACGGAGAGAAAGAGAGAGGGAAGAAAGAGAGAGGAACAGGCACACAGACAGACAGATAGGCCCCAATTGAAAAGAGCGAGAGAAGAGTTGAGAACCAGAGAAAGGGACGAGCGAAGAAAGGCACTTACAGAAGAGAAGATAGAATACAGGAAATGGGAAAGAGGGGCGAGAATCAATAGAGGGGGACGAAGGGGGAGAGAAAAGAGAGAAGAGAGAGACTATAGAGACAGGAGAGAGAGCCCGAGAGAGAGAGAAGGAGAGAGGAGAGAGAGATTGAGAGCGAAGAACAGCTGGGGAGAAGAGGGTGGAAGGGAAGACAGAAGAGAGGTGAATAGAGAGAGAAAGGGAGAAGAAAGAAAGAGAGGGAGAAGA
>JADBJO010003175.1:106437-111437 GCA_016801955.1 Conus betulinus | reverse complement strand
GAATTGTAATAATAAATCAAATTAGGCCTACTTCTTAAACTGTACTGAAAATGAACAATCTCTCAGAGAATTCTCTCTTTGGCATACACACAGAGAGAGGGAGAGAGAGAGAGAGATGAAAAAGTTCAGAGGACCAACAGACAGCAGCTCTTCAGAGAAGAGAGGCCTTCCCGCTCCTTCTCTCTCATACAAGAATAACCAGAGGCAGGGCGTATAGAAGAAGCGGGGCTGGGATAGGGTTGGGGGCACATGGAGGGGGTGGGGGAGGACGGAAAGGGCATATGGGGAGCAGTGTGGTGGAGTCTAAATGTTCGTAAGGGATCTAAACCAACGGGGGAAGAAGGCTCTTCACAATCGGAAAACAAACGAATGATAATAATAATAGTAATGATAATAATAATGGTCATGATTATAATTATAATAACAACAACAATGCAATAATAATGATAATAACGATGATGATGATAATGATAATCATTATTGATGTTCTGATGATGGTGATGTGATGACGATGATGATTATTATTATTCTAATAATTATAATAATAATAATAACAGTAACAATAATACAACAGAAAGTGTGTATTGTCAGAATCGGTTAGGAGATCAGGGAGGGCGGGGGGGGGGGGGGGGGGGGGGGGGGGGGAGGATGTGTTCTAAGGCAGCTGAGGTGCCCGGAGACATCATCCCTAGTTGCCAAGACCGGTATTCACCACCACAGGTGACGTCATCGTCACGTTCCTCATCCCCCTCCCCCCCTCCCTGCCAGTCACGAGAATGATGGATGGCCGTATGCTGTTCGGCCTACCCGCGTAGCTAACGGCTAAGTCAATCAATGTAGGTTAATCAAAGAGAGATGAGATGGTTGTGGAGAGGGAAAGTGTTCACAGCCGGGTGTGTGTAAACAAAGCTTCTTGCCTTTAACCATCCATGTCGTCTTCGACGTAAGCGCAATACACATTGTCTCCAAGGACTGGGGGGGGGGGGGGGGGGGGGGGGGGGGGGGGGGGGGGGGGGGGGGGGGAAAGGACTGGTTCTTTTGCAACGAGAAGAGCCTCAGACAGAGAGCGCAAACATTTGCCCAGGAAGGACTGGCCTGAAGAGAGAGAGAGAGAGAGAGAGAGAGAGAGAGAGAGAGAGAGAGAGAGAGAGAGAGAGAGTCTTCATCATTCCTTAGATTTGTATCTAAACCGACATTTACAGTGTCTGTCTATTCCCTATATTCCATCTTTCCTTCGAACTGACAACCGCTCCAGTAGTTTGTTTGTTTGTTTGTTTGTTTTTTTGCGTAATCTTGCTGAGGGACATGGACAAACCAACCCACCAACACACGCAGGTTGAAAGGGAACAGCTGCACAGCAAAGGTAATCTAGAAGGACACTCGGCCGGGAGAGCGCAAACTTCCGCCAAGGGGCAAAAACCGATCCCGGATCTTCCCTTTAATCCGGATCCGCACCCTAATGTTCGGGGGGGTTCTTCTTTTCCGTTACATTCCGTTAAAACCAGTTCAAGAAACCGTTTCCGTCATCTTAATGATAGTGAAACAGACACGGGTGATCGTATAAGGTTCTTGTTGGTAGTAAATAATTGTTCCTCTCGCTTTTCGTCATACTGGGTGTGTATAACTAAACGGGGTGGATGAAACCTACTGGTGACGGACACGTGTGGTTAAGTTACGTTCAGGATTAACGAGCACGTCCACCCACGATGATATGGCAGACTGTATGACCATCCAGGAAGAGTGGGAAAATACGGGGGGGGGGGGGGGGGGGGGGAGGCTATCTTACTCCAAACGGCACCACCAGAACCACAACATACTACTATGGGTAGCAAAAATGGCAAATTTGGGTGTTGGGGTTCAGCGTGCTTCGACCTTGCATGCAACACTTGACCTGTGAACCCGATGCCCGAATCATGTGGACCACACAGGCACCTGATCACGGCCCATTAGGAACTCGGACACTAAGAAGAATGCCAAGGGAGTTTATTTGTCCAACTTCAACACTTACCTTTTTCCTTACGGCTCGCCTCCCCTGACTGACACGTCATACGGTGTGTAGCGGTAAATTCGAACAAGTTCCCGCTTTCCTTCCGAATACCGCATAAACGCCGCCCCCCCCCCCCCCCCCCCCCAAACGGCATGTAAAGATTAAGACTTGAAGAAGTAGGCTATTGTCTGTCATGGAACCACTCCAAGACCTCTGTGCGCGGCTGTTGCTTCGGGGACTTGCTGTCCTCCATCTTTGTTGCCACCTTCGGGGCACTCTCTGGTTCAGGCTCTGAACATTCAGAGTGCAATTCCGAGATGGAAAAACCCTCCACGCTTCGAACTGATTCAATGAAACAGTTTCTGCCGTAATAAGATAAAGGGCCTAAATGAATCACCGTGCTGAGGCGCAGTGCAGATATCGATTGGTGCTCCCGTGCCATTGACAACTCTGAAAGGACTTCATGTGGTCGGCCGGACTATGTATAGCACCGAAGCTGAAAATGTCACAGACGGGCACAGGGTAGGCACATATCTGTTGTCACGATGGAGCCGACTTTTGAGTGGAACTCTCTTTGGCTTGAACTGAATTTTGGTATGATGAGCAGAAGAGAGGTCGGAGGGAACGGGGGGGGGGGGGGGGGGGGGGGCGGATTGAGGGGGGGAACAGGCGTGAAATGTTTACCGCCAAAACATGCAGAGGGGCAAGATCAGAGAGAATTTCATTGCGCACAGTGAAGTCATTGAGCACTCCCTGTTGATTTCATTGGTTCTGTGTCTGCCTCATGTTTCATGGGCTGGCTGACTATTCATCCCACTTCGCTCACTGACAGTGACACACTGTCAAGGTTTG
Organism: Conus betulinus; assembly: GCA_016801955.1. NCBI lineage: Eukaryota > Metazoa > Mollusca > Gastropoda > Neogastropoda > Conidae > Conus > Conus betulinus. The sequence continues at coordinate 108,598 of JADBJO010003175.1, read as the reverse complement.
AATCGCGCACCAGCCGCCTGGCGAAGTGGTTAGTGCCGTGGACTCCCGGCTGGGAGGTCATGGGTTTGAGACATTTCTTTGCAGAGTTTTTTCCACACAGAATGGCTCCTACCCTCAGCTGAGTTTCATGTGGGCCAGTTGGGACGACATAGACGACTTCCAACCAATGAATGGACACGTCTCTAATAGTGTTGCTCAAATTTCCTGACCAACACTGCAGGTGTCTGTATTTCTCGGGCCTGGGTTTAATTTACGCCAGGACATAGTACGAACGTAAGCGTAGAGTACAGCCCTGTCATTCAACCTCAGATAAAAATGGAAATCTGTAGCAACATCTTCATCAATCTCATCCTCAAGGATCAGCATTGAAAGAAAAAAAAAAAAGTATCCGATTCATGCCCTGCTCTCATGGTGACCTCAGTTTCGATATCCTCTCCACATCTGTGGCCTTGGTTTGGTTCCGTCGGGGTCACCAGTATCGGGAACTGTAGCTGGACGGACAAGGTGGCGCCTTCCGGAGGAACAGCTCACACACGCCGGCTCTGCCGTTAAGGCATTATTAGCGTCAGTAGAGGGCTTAGCAGGTGGTGGCCTGCGCACGTTGGGTTAGAATAGGTATCACTGAACACCTTCAAAGCATTCGGCAGCAGCGCAGGGTCTCCTCTGGCGGGCTGCTTCGTGGTGACGTGACATTAACTGCTCCCTGTGGTTTGCCTATGTCGGGGCTGCGGTGGGACAAGCCAGGCTTTGGTTGTGGCCAGGGGCACGGAGGACGGGGACCGGGAAAAAAAGCACAAACACACACACACACACACACACACACACACACACACACACACACACACACACACACACACACACACCCACACACACACACACACACACACACACACACACACACACACACACACTCACTCTCTCTCTCTCTCTCACACTCTCACTCACACACTCACACACACACAACACACACACACTGACATTCACACACACACACACACACACACTAACATTCACACACACACACACACACACACACACACACACACACACACACACACACACACACACACACACTATGGTTCACTCGTGCGTACAGATGCTGCGCGCAGGTACTAGACCGACCTCAAGGGAACAGCGAAGAAGAAGAAGAAGAAGAAGAAGAAGCTGGCTCACATGGTTACCTACGAGGGCAGTCCAGCCAACTGAAACAGTTTCCTCGTTTGTAGTAACGCGAGGCGAACATTACTTATCCTCGGTCTCTTGTCACGACCAGCCTGCTTCCAGAGGAGGGTTTGTTCCCCTGAATGGCTTTGCTAGGCCTACAGCCAGACTGATGGTGGATGGGGCGCGGGGGGCGGGGGTTGGGGGGGGGGGGGGGGGGGGGGGGGGGGCTGGACTTCTGAAGGCTACGGTGGCCGTTTTGTATCATGGGATGGGCGGGAATGAAAAGGGGATGGGGACGAGGTGTGTGGTGGTGGTGGTGGTGGAGAGAGGCAGGGCTGGTATGGTACATGTACTGTCACTCTATTATGTTGTTTTTTTTTTACTCTCATTTTTATTTCTTTACTTATGGTTTGTTTTTGGTTGTTGTTGTTGTTTTTTTTTCGACTTGAACTTATGCACCTGTGGAGTTAAGAAGCAATGTCCATTTAAACTATACATACCTGTGTGAAATACAGTTCTGTTAATTTTTTTTTTTCTTTCCGTTGTGGTTTGCTTTGGTGGGGTGTCGGAATGATCTTTCTTTTTTTTTAACGGATGTATATGTATACGAGTGCCTTTGTTAGTTGGTTTGTTTTGTTTTGGTGAGAGGGGGTGGAAGTACACGTGCATTCAAAGTACTTATTGCTATTGTCTGTGACATTGTGAAACGTGTGTGTGTGTGTTGTGTGTGTGTGTGTGTGTGTGTGTGTGTGTGTGTGTGTGTGTGTGTGTGTGTGTGTTACGGGGGAGGGGGTTGGCAGTGAGCGCACGCGTGTGTGTGTGTGTGTGTGTGTCTGTGTGTGTGTGTGTGTGTGTGTGTGTGTGTGTGTGTGTGTGTGTGTGTGTGTGTGTGTGTGTGTGTGCGTGCACATCAAAGCATATATGTATGTATGTATATCTATCTGTCTTTCCACACACACACACACACACACACACACACGTGTGTGTGTGTGTGTGT
>JADBJO010003175.1:98937-101437 GCA_016801955.1 Conus betulinus | reverse complement strand
TCTCTCTGCGTCCACCCCCCGTGACATGCCCTCCATCACTCCCTTGTATTTCAGTACAGTGTCGTCCTCTCTGCGTCCACCCCCCGTGACATGCCCTCCATCACTCCCTTGGTATTTCAGTGCAGTGTCGTCCTCTCTGCGTCCACCCCCCCCCGTGACATGCCCTCCATCACTCCCCTTGGTATTTCAGGACAGCAGTGTCGTCCTCTCTGCGTCCATCCCCCACGACGAGTTCGTGTCCAAATCATCCTGATCGGCAAGTTTCATGGGGGGACTGTCGAGGGTTGGACATGGTGTGGCGCTCTCCTGAGGCAGGGAGGGGGGGGGGGGGGGGGGGGTGGGCTGGCGGTCACTCGCCCTGATTCAACAACGGCTAAGCGGTCTTGCAAGGATATTCCGTGAGTGGGTGTCCTGTGTGGAAGGTGGATGGATTCCGTGTCCTCGACTCAAGAGCAGCATTGGGAACTGAACTAATGGTTCGTCAGCTCTTGTTGGTGATGAACGAGTCCTTTTTCTGTATGCTGATCCTAATTTCTCTCTGTGGAATAGCGTGGCCGTTCGGCTGGACCATAACTGTCTCAGGACGAGGTGGGAACATGGAGATGTCCCGTGATGGATGCGGCTTTGGACCAGGTTCTCGGTGGAACTGTCTTGTCCACTGGAGTGTCATTTCGGATCGGCTTTCTGGCACGGCTGTTCCATCTCTAACGCTGTTGCTGTTGGTGCATAGCATGTCTATGAGACTGAGATTTGCCTGGGGGTGGTGGGTGGGGTGGGGGTGGGGTGGGGTGGGGGTGAATAAGTGAGAAACTCTCTGTGTGTGTGTGTGTGTGTGTGTGTGTGTGTGTGTGTGTGTGTGTGTGTGTGTGTGTGTGTGCATGTGCGTGTGTCAGTGCAGTGCATGTGTATGTGAATAAGTGAGAGAGAGGAGAGAGAGAGAGAGAGAGAGAGAGAGAGAGAGAAAAGAAGGTGACTATGTGTTTGAGTGTGTGTATGTGCATGTGTGTGCGCGCCCGCTGCATTGTACTAACAATAGTATGAAACGGGGGGGGGGGGGGGGGGGGGAGGGTGTAGGGTAGGGGAGAGGTGGGGGGGGGGGGGAGGAGAGGGAAGGGGATACATGGTCTTTCCGCCGATTGGGCATTTGTCGAGTGGACTTTCACCGAAGGGGGTACCTGTTTTCACATTGGAGAAAATTCATTGCCATCTCTCTCTCTCTCTCTCCTCATCTCTCATCTCTCTCTCTCTCTCTCTCTCTCTCTCTCTCTCTCTCTCTCTCTCTCTCTCTCTTTTTTACACACACACACACACACACACACACACACACACACACACACACACACACACACTGTCATACCATATAACCAAATAAGAAAATGTACTGTCGTTTAAAACGGTTCTTCCACCCTTCGAAGTTGAAACAAAATCGATTTCGTTGTCCCTTACAGTAACGCCTGGGGGCGTACTTTCGGAAGGGGGGAGACGATCAAGCCTATCGAGTCCTGAATAATGTGACAGACGTTTACGATATACCCTCCCAAGCTTGCGATCATGTTCAGTGGTTAGATCTTCACACTGAGCTGTTCAGGCTGACAGAAAGCACTGTCTTTTTTTTGTTTTTTTTTATATCAATATGAACAGCATAGTCGAGACGCGTTTTGACACTCTTTGGAATCCCGACATCGCTTCTCTACGCTACGCGCTCATTCAAGGGCGATTACCGAGACTTTGTAGCTCAAACGTTATCCGCTCTTGGACTGTCCAGTATGCTAAGAACAACGCCCGATTTGGAAAAGATCAGACGAAAAAACTGTTTGTGAATAGAACAAGAAAGTCTGCAGACTGCGAAGACAAACCGTTACGCCTACAGAAGAAACACACGGAGAGACTTTGAATCCGCTTTTTGTGTAACACGGTGCAGGTCAATTCGTGAAATGATAGATGAATCGTGCATGTTCTTTATGTGTGTGTGTGTGCGTGTGTGTGTGTGTGTGTGTGTGTGTGTGTGTGTGTGTGTGTGTTTTCTACTGTGACAAGTTATTACTGTTATGTGTGTGTGCACTTGTTCTACAAATTGTTGACACACACACACACACACACACACGCACGCACACACCCCCCCCCCACCACCCACCCACACACCCACCCCACCGCGCGCGCGCGCGCGCGTATGTGTGTGTGTGTGTGTGTGTGTGTGTGCGAGAGGGTGTGTGTGTGTGTGTGTGTGGTGTGGGTGTGTGCGTGCTGTGTGTGTGTGTGTGTGTGTGTGTGATGTGATCAGATATATGCATGTTTGAAAGTCAGTACCACTCAGTTTTCCTGTCGTAACCTCTGAGGGCACACCGAAATTCATTCATGCATTTCCTACAACGGGATACTCAGTGACGAACAGGTCAGTATACCCACAAGTGTTACAAAGCGAATGCACATCTGTTTTCACATTTCAAAAAGCTTTCAAACATGCGTCTCTCTCTCTCTCTCTCTCTCCTCTCTCTCTCTC